>JAYMTP010000816.1:0-28808 GCA_036897365.1 Geranium brycei | reverse complement strand
CGCGATCATTTTTTTTATTATAATTTCAATTTTTGAGAATTCATATTTAAGATTTGTAGTGGAACTTTGTGTGTTTCGATTCATACGCTGAAGCTATTTCGAAAATAACAAAATTATTCTATTAAAAACGCAAAAGTTCTACCCATGGGGCAAAAGTTCCACTAAAATGCAAAAGTTCCACAACCGGTGCAAAAGTTCCACACACTAATACTGCGCGCGCGTGTGCAAAAATACAGGACTGCCCCTCACTTAAGTAGAGCGCACGCTCTGCCACGTGTCGCGCTGTGTTTTAATCTCGCGAGATGAGTGGTTGTAGCGAGTTTGGACAGTTTGTAAATATGTTAAAGTTTGTATGTGATTTAAATCCTATATATATATATATATATATCGAAAAGGCCACATCGAGAATACAAAATCTCCTGGTACGTTTCTGGGTACCTTGTGTTTATGTTTGCAGCAATATGATTTGGTGTGTAGAATATGAATCATGTTTTTTATTGTAATTTCAGTGTAGTATCTGTATTAGAAATTATATAGATATAGTGTTACTTGCAGTTTGGGCCACTGTCCATTGGAATAGAAAGTGTTAGGGTTTCATTGGGTCAATGCTTCGTTGCTCTATTTTATCTAATATTAGAACACATGTTGAATTTTGATGTAAATTGTTTGATTTGTATGCTCAGCAGTGGGAATGGGCAATGCTACTAAGCTTGTAGATGAGAGAAGTAGTGATAGCGACTTCCAAGATGATGCCCACTTTCTCTCATCAGTTGCCGAGCGTTGGAGGAAAATTATAGAACACCGACAGAAAAGAGTGGCATGTCGCCTGGGAAACGTGCATTCGGACCACGACAGGGTGTTGGTGTGCAGGCCGCAAAACGCAGGGGTAAGAAGAAGATGGAGCCGTTCAATTCCCGGTCAACGACTGCAAATCTTTTCTAGTGCATGAGGTTAGGGATTTGAGATTTGGATGTATTCTTGATCTTGACCTTAGCATTATGCCCCCTCCAACAGCTCATTGGCTTGCGAATGCCATACATACTGCAACCATGTCCTTGAGGGGGGGTGTCGGGCGAGAACTTCTGATCGATCCAGAGGATGTGGGATCCTCCCTTGATCTTCCTCGTGCGCCTATGGAGATTTCTAGTCGGACACACGGCCCTCCGTCTCCTTGTCTTATTCAATGGAGAAGGAAATTCGACGATAGAACTGATTTCAAGATTGGTATCATTGAGTTATGCGGCCATATGGGAATGCAGGGGGTGGTGTGTTGTTTAAACATAACTTTCTAGTTCTTGTTTTCATTGCACTTGTATATTATGGGACTACATGTTGGGTGAACCAGTCATTATTTCATGCGATTGAGAATGTTGATGAAGCTATGCAATATGACTGGTGTGTCCTTGTGTTGAAGGGGTTAGTAAGGGAGAAGAAGAATTGGGCTCCTGGTTTTGCCTTTGGTGGTTCGTTGCCATTTTTGCTGGTGAGTTATTGTATTACAGTGTCTATCGTGTAATGTATGAATGTCTTACTATGAAGGCTTATTGTTGCAGTTGTTCTACCTCGACCGAGTTAAATACCAAGTATTTACTGTCCCATTGAGAATGCGAGTTAAATGCGATTGAGAATGTTTGAGGTTCAATTTCTCATTCATCTCTTGTCCGTTTAAAGCTCGTGATATATCATTGGAAAGATCTCATATCCTAGATTATGTAAACATGTTTTACATCTTTTTAGGTCGAGCCTAAGCGTCCTAAAATTACGGCCCGAGTTGACTCAATCACAAGTTAATACATATATCTTTTTCCATTTTAATCAATTTTGTCCAACAAATACGACCACAACACTATGTGATTAAAACTCTATTTACGCATACCAGAGCAAATGTACTTATGAAGCATCTATACGGTCCATCTGGGTTACAAAACTATTCCCGATCATCTGGACGATCCATTCTTGGTCGTGACTATACTCTGCCACTTGGTAATTTCAGAGCTGGAAGCATGATTTGACCATTATACCTCCGATTTTGAGTGTGTCAGCATATACAGGAGGAGGGTAGTTCGAATTTAGGAGGCTAGCACTTGTATTTTGGGAGAAAGGATGAGTAGCTTAGAGAGGAAGAAAGTGAAGAACAAGGAAGGAGGAGGAGTTGAGGTTAGAGGTTAGTGATTCAAGTTATAAACTCCTACTTTCATCTAATTGAGGTATAATTTCTTCTTTGATTTGCATTTTTGTGCTTGATTTGGAGTATTGAGGTTCATGAGATTGTAAACTTTGAATTTTGGATTTCATTCTTTGTATACTTTTGGATACGAAGAATCTATTTCTCTTCCATATTACTCATCTCCACTACATACATTTCACATAAATCTAGTCCAAGACAATCGAGAAGTCCTGAAAGGAGAACATATTTTTCATCGTCTAACTATTACACATTAATTTCTTAAATAATTATTGAAATGACAAAAAGGATCAATTCAAATATATATCATCACAACCCCAAAACTGTTTCAATGAAGTCATGAAGGACAAAAATGATTTTTTTTCTTAGAGATTTCATTCTGAAATCTCATAATAATGAGGCACAAATTCAATAAGAATTTCGAAATTAACAAGTAATAAATAAATAAAAGAAAAATCACAACAATTAAAATCAGACGAGAGCAACAACTTCACCCCAACTGTTCTGACAAATCTCCATCCTTTGATGAACTCCAACACCAACCATCTTCTGCCTTCCAAAAATAAAAACAAACTAACATAATTTTTTTAAAAAAAGAATTAATAATAACAAAAGAAAAACAATAATTGAATCATCACAACCCATGATCGATCGATCCTCCTATCATGGGAAGTCCACGTGTCACGCTCCCACCGTGTCCAAATCTAATGGATGGATTAAAAAAGTGGGTGGGCCCATGACATAAACACGAAGAGAAATGGGAACACAACACGTGAGATCAGCCAGAACTCACCACAGCCAGTCACAGCCACAGTCTATTAGGTAGCTCTCATTATTAATTTAACTATAGTTTTTTTTTTTAATTTATGAGAAGCTGCTCCTTGTCCGAACATCCCATGTTGTCTCTGCTCGCCTCGTTTCCTCCATTGTTGTTGTTGTTGCAGCTTTGATTGTTGTTATTAACGTTCATCTTCTTTAGGCTTTGTTGCTGATAAACTTGCCTCAATCTCTCTATTTCCTTCTTCAGTGCCTCTTGATGAGCTAATCCATATTTGAAATATAATTTTTTATCAATATCAATACACATAATTTGTTTGTTAAATTACACTCCACTCAGTATTTAACGACTTAAATCGAGAAGGGGAGATTTCAACATATTTATTAACCGTCGAATAAATATACACTTTTAGTGTTAGACTTTGAACACTTCCCTTAACATACAAATCGAAAGGAAAAATTTGTCTTAATTACAGGCGAATTACATATGTAGATGTATGTCTAGATTAAAAACTAAGATAGTTGAAGTTGAAGTTCAATTGATCCAAAATTCAAATGACTATGTAGAAATTTTAAAACATTATTTATTTAATATAGTGAATAAATTTATATATTTTCCAAGGAGTTCAACAATACTATATAGTTCTGGACATGTTTATTAGGAAATTATTGGCATGTTATAGATACAACAACTTATATATGACAAATTAAAAGAAATGGGACGTACCATCTTTGAAGATCCTGTCTTGAGCCAAAGCAGCAATTCGTTGCTTGAGAGCGCTATTGTCTACATTTAGAATCAGCCTTTGATGGTCCAAATATGCAACCCGAGGTGACAATGCCGATACCTCGGTCTTCAATCATTATAATGAGTACATCAGAACATGAATTTATAAGACCAACTACATTATATGTCTCGCTTATGTATAATATATGTAATTTTAGCTACGTACCTGTAAAGATGTTACGCTTCTTTCTAGCTCTGATATGTATTGTAACTTTCTCACTCTGGATCTTTGTGCGGACTGCCTGTTTGCCAAAATTCTGCAAAAATTCGGAGAAGACGGGCTAAACAATTTTTGCATTGTTTAAATATGCATGTGTTAGAGCGTAGAATTATAATTTAATTAATGCACAATTATTAATTTAAAATCTTCAATTATCCAATGTTAACCAAAAGATTTTAAATAAACTAGCATGACAAGGTATAAAATTGGATACGTACAATAAAATTTTGTGTTCTTAGCATCGGTATACCTAAGTTTAAATTTGTTTTTCTTGTTTTATCCAAATTTTCATTTTTCTTATATTTAATAGAAATCTATTTGAAACATTAAAAGATATAAAAATTATAACTCGTGCTAACTGAAAATTATAATTTAAAAATGTAGTGTACTGTATATTATAATCAAAAGACAAAGTTTTGAGCGCTTCTAAACCTCCTTTCCCCTATAAAATTACAGATTATTTTTTTAAGGGTAATGAATCAGGTTTGTCATAGTAATAAATTTATTCAGCTCCATACATTTGGAAGAATTAAAAATGATTCAGCACTAATTATAAAATGATGGAAATTGTTTATATAATGAATGAAATTACCTCTTGACCCTTTTAGGGTCGATGATGGTGTCGGCGGGGGAGTCAAATTGGCTGTCGACCTCGCCGGGCTCGGGCTTGGGCTGGAAGTGTCCCTCCATCGGAGTGGGCTTGTGGTCGTCATTGTTGCTGTTCTGGTCGGAGGAAGGAGTGGAGGGATTGGAGGACGACGGCGGCACCGACATGGCAATGTCGTCGGAGAACATTGACATGAGCTGGTCGTCGTCCAGCTTCTCAAAACTCCCATTCCCATTCATCATATTGTTGTTATGGTTGTTCCTCCGACATTCCTGGAGGAACTGATCTGGAGCCTCCAGGAAGGCTATGGAGTCGCTGGCCGACCTCCGGTGCGTGCCGCGGCGGACCGACGAGAAGTCTAGGAACTCGTCCACCCAACAGGTCGGTGCACTTGCCCAATTCTGGGTCATCGTCGGTACTTTTGGTGGTAACTGCGCCATCCGGACAGATCGATGCACTGTAGTAATGATCAGCAACCACTGTCAGAGTTGAAATAGAGAGCGAGGAATTATGGGATAAGGGTGTTGTGGGGTTGACAAGATAACAAAATGACCATCATGCATGATCGATGCTTATAGTGTATATATGTTGATGGGTTGTGGAGAGAGGGAGAGAGAGAGAGTGAGAGAGAGAGAGAAAGGGTTTTTTCTTTTATTATTATCTTGGGAGGGAAGGAGATCACATGGAGGGACAGCTAGAAACAGCTGGGTCTCTAAAAGCTCAAGTCTTTGTGAGTTTAATAAATGGAGGAATCATCAACCACGTGCCGATGTGACCCTTCTCATTGCTCTTCATTATCTTATACTGTATTATTTTATACTTCTCTGGATCCCACACATTCACCAATTGGATCATCATAACCCATTGCCCAAGAAACTTAATCATTTTCATGTCCTGTCAATTATTCTCTCTAAACAACCCATTAATGTATACATGTAATTTGTCTATGATCTTTGTAGCTTTTATTATTGTTTAACACTTCAACAACCAGCTAGAGTTCCTGTTGTGGAGAACATTGCCCCTTCACCAAATAAAGGTATTCTATAAGAAAGTTGTATGTATATATATATATATTAGAGTTCATTTAGAATGCTAGTTTAGTGGATATTGACTTTAGTGTGTATATAAACTCTATTTTTCTCATATACTCTTCGAATGTGAGATTTTGGTTCAAGTGTGTAATTTCAACAATCTCCTCCTCTCCATTGATATTCATCGCATTGAGTTAGCTCTCTCTAAACACAAAGCGATCTTACCGATTCGACTCACTATCAGATTTTGCCGTAGTAACAACGTATGGGAAAGGAGTACGTCGTTACTAAGGCTGTTAGTAATGATGTACATGCCTGAATACGTTGTTACAAAATTTTGTAACGAAATATGGTATTCATACGCCGTTGCTTCCGTCGTAACAACATATTTATGAAAGTACACCGATGGTAACAGTAAATAGTAATGATGCATTAACTACGGTGCGCCATTACTAATTTTTTGACCGTTAACCAAAACACTACTGTTAGATTGTAACAGTCTGAAATCGAGCCGTTGGGGGACCGTTAAATAGTAACGACGTATTCTATAATCTGCGTCGTTACTAATGATTAGAAACGGTGCACATTATAGAATACGTTGTTACTATATTTGTATAAACTTAGCAGAACCTCCCACTTCTTCTCCCTACTCTTCTCCCCCACAACTTTTATCCTGAGAAGGGTATTTTTGTAATTTCGATAAAATTTCCCGACAAGTGTAGTTTCGTAATTTCCCGGCTACAATATAGTTCTTGCCCACAAATACTACACTTCATAAAATCTCTCTCCTTATTAGCTGGTGGAGTTGAAGTTGCGGAAAAACGTTTTCTAATTTTTCGGTTAACTGTTGAATTATGTTTGATAAGACATACCTAAACTTTTCACAAGAAATCTGGAACGTGCGGCTGGTCCTGGCAACCGACGGGTTTTGTCCAAATGGGCCTAATGCGGCGAGTTATAGTCTGTGGCCTGTAGTCGCTATCCTGTTGAATTTTCCGCCTTCAATGGTTCTGAGAAAGGAATACAACATCCTCACCATGTTGATATCCGGTCCAAGATCACCTGGTAAATACTTGAATAACTTCATGCGCCCGCTGATTGATAAGTTGACTCAGTTGTGGAAGCACGAAGTTATCGCGTAGGATGGTTTCAAGATAAAGGTCTTCCTAATGCGGGCTGTTGTGATGTGCACAATCAGTGCCTTCCCGGGATTGGGAATGTTGGGTGGCATTTAGACTAAAGGCTATAAAGCATGTACTCTATGCTTGGATGAGATCGATTCTTCACACAGTTACTCAAGAATGTCTTATCAAGGTGCGCGTAGGTTCTTAAAACTTATCGAGCTACTACGGTTCATGGTGCAATCGTTTACCGGAAAGGTCGAGACAAGAACTAGGCCTAAGCGGCATGTAGGGGCTTCCTTACTCATGGCTATTGAACGTCATCAGTACCCATCGCCTAGTCTGCATCTGATGTGGATCCACCTGAAGCCCATTTCGACACCTTATTACCCACATTTAGTGCCTAATTGTCCCTCGTATCGGGTTTAAGAGCCCCAATTGTGCCACTTTACGCCTTCGGGTATGTTTGGTGTGATTGTGCAAAATACAAGTGAAAGGGGGTCAAAAACCAATCCAAATGAGGATTTTGGGCAAAGAAGCAGAAAGAAGGATCAACTGGAAGAAGATAGGTTTCTATCGACACCTATGTGTGTCGATCAACACATGTGTATCGACAAGAGTGATGATCGACACAAGATCGACAGACCCACACACCAACTTCCAAAGACTTGCGTCGACGAAGTGGCGATGAGGTGTCGATCGACACACCCTAAATTTTAGAGTTATAGCTGTTCCAGAGCAAAAATCGAACTCCTAATCCATCACCCATCACCTGAGATCATTGAAGACTAGCGAGGAGTAGCGATATGGAAGAGAAGATTTAAGAATCGAGCATCCCATCCGAGCTTTAGTGCTTAGATTTTGCTTGAATTCTTCTCTTTACATATTTACTTTCAGATCATACGTTTGTATTTTGCACCAATGATGAGGGGCTAAAACCCTAAATCTTGGGTGCTGGACTATTGACAGTCCTTGCTTGAACATGTTTGCGTGAATGTTTGATTTTGATAAATTGAGTTTTGATTCTATTTTGTGCCTATCTATGAATGTGAAATTAGCTCCTTCATATTTATAATTTAAGTTTGAAACTAAGCTCGAGAGGGATAGTAGAGAACCGAAATAAGTAGAATCGAGGGGTCAGTCTCCTGGAGTCAATCGCTCGGTACGAAAATTGTTGAACTTAAAGCTGTAGAGGACCGATTGTAAAATCCCGAGAGAGTTATCGGTCCAATATTAGGTGTTATCCAATGTCGAGAGACGGATAACACATTTACAACATAGGCCACTACTTGAATGATTGAGATTGATTATTTGTTGTGAACTTGGATTGGCATTGAGCCGTCGGTCTAGCACTCGTGGTTGCTAGTTTATCTGATTTCTATACACCATTCATCGTGACTTGTGTTATTTTCGGCATATTGTTTGCTTACACATATTTCACCACAATATTGGATTTAGTCCTTATTTCATTTCAGTAATTCAAGTTTAAATTAATTAAGTACAGACCCTTGTGTAATCCCTGTGGAATCGACCCTGATATTAGCCGGTTACAGTACTTGATGAACATCGATTACGCCCTCCCTCATACGGTTCGGTTGTGGATACCAACCGATTCTTGGGTGTCAAGTTGGTACTGTTGTCGGGGATCAAACGGTTCTTACTCAATTAAAATGTATTTGAGTTGCTTGCATTTAATTTTTAAATTTTTAGAAAATGGCAAATCCAAAATCTCGATCTCGCCTTTGATTTTCTCTTGGCCAACAGATGTCGAATGGCAATGTGATCAGTGTGGACTATTGTCTTGGCCCCTAACAGATATGGCCTGAACTTCTCTACTGCAAACACTACTGCTAGCAACTCCTTTTCTTTTACGATGTAGTTGAACTGTGCCCCGGTCAAAGTCTTGCTCACGTAATAGATTACCCGGAACATATTATTGTGCTTTTGTCCTAACACCACTCCCACAGGTAGATCACTACCGTCACACATGATCTCGAAAGGTCTGGCCAAATCAGGCGGCAGCACTATTGGTGCAGTTACCAGTATCTTCTTCAGCTCTTCATATGCTTCTTTACAACTCTGATCAAATTCAAATTTTACATCTTTCTCCAACAGCTTGCAGAGAGGCTTGGCTATCTTGGAGAAGTCTTGAATAAATCTTCTGTAAAAACCTGCATGCCCGAGGAAGCTCTAGACCTGCTTTACTAAGACTGGTGGTGGAAGTTGTTCAATTGTTGAAGTGGCACTTCTTTCACCATGAAGTGGCACTTCTCCCAGTTAAGCACCAAGTTCGTTTCCTCGCATCTGCTAAGCACCTGTTTCAAATGAGCCATGCACTGGTCAAATGTCTTTTCAAAAACTGAAAAGTCATCCATAAAAATCTCGAGGAAGTCCTCGGTCATGTCGTGAAATATTGCCATCATGTACTGCTGGAATGTCCTCGATGCATTACATAGCCCAAATGACATTCTTCTGAAAGCATAAGTGTCAAACGGGCATATGAAAGTAGTCTTGTCCTGGTCCTCGAGCGCGATATGAATCTGATTGTAGCAACTGTACCCGTCCAAGAAACATAATTACTCGTGTCTTGCAAATCTGTCCAGCATCTGATCAATGAAGGGTAATGGAAAATGATCTATTCGAGTAGCCTCGTTGAGTTTACGGTAATCCATACAGATCCTCCATCCCACACCTGTTCTGGAGGGAATCAACTCATTCTTTGCATTAGTGATCATTGTCATCCCTTCCTTTTTGGGAACGCACTGGACTGGACTTACCTAGGAGCTATCTGATATAGGAAAAATGATACATGCATCAAGTCATTTGATCAGCTCTTTTTTAACAACTTCCTTCATAACAGGATGAAGTCTCCTCTGATGTTCAACGGAAG
Organism: Geranium brycei; assembly: GCA_036897365.1. Taxonomy (NCBI): domain Eukaryota; kingdom Viridiplantae; phylum Streptophyta; class Magnoliopsida; order Geraniales; family Geraniaceae; genus Geranium; species Geranium brycei. The sequence goes on along the minus strand of JAYMTP010000816.1, from coordinate 19,190 downwards.
TCTTCTTCTTGTCTTCAAGGATAATTTTGTGTTGGCAAATTGACGGGATGATCCCTTGAATATCGGCTATGCTCCAACCTATAGCCTTCTTGTTCTCCTTTAATATTTTTACCAGCTTTTCTTCCTGTTCTGATGTGACATCTGCTAAAACAATTACTGGTAGTGTTGAGTTCTCCCCCCAAAACACATATTTCAAATGGTCAGGCAATGTTTTCAGCTCAATCACAGGTGCCTCAACCGTTGATAGTTTCTTCTCCTTTATTTTTCGATCAGCTTTAAACAACGGTTCCACTCTCATGCAGCCTATGCTAGGCTTCTGACTCGGTCTCTCATGCAGACTTCTGTCCATTAGTGTATGGAATTTTCTCGTCATCTTCTAGAACCTTGGGTGCCTTCTCCTGCACCATTTCCTCTATTGCATCGATTTGTGAGCATGACTGGAACTCTGCATCTGGATTCTTCAGAGCCTTGAACATATTGAAGACCACTCGTTCTTGTCCAACTCTCATTTCTAGGATTCTTTTCTTGACCTTTATAATGGTATATGTTGTTGCCAAGAAGGGTCTTCCCAAAAGCAATGATACTGCTTTGTCTGCCGGGAAGTCATGAAGCACAAAATCGGCTGGAAATATGAATTTTCCAGCCCTGACTAGCACGTCTTCAACTAGTGTTGTCTTGCTTCATCATATCATAGCATAGTCAAATCCAAATCTTGATACAATTTTTCGATAAAAAAATCGTGATTTTATGCATTTTATCCTAAGTATAAATATAAATTTGCAGATTTAGAAAAAGAGACTTGAGATTTTTGTAGAGAATAGATTATATAAAATGAGTCTCTCAAGTGTAGATGGAGCTTGGATTGGAAATTTGAAAGATTTTAGTGAAGATTTGGTGAATAGTTTGAAAGTTTTTATTTTTATTTTTTATATTTCAAGTTGTTAACTTTGATATTATTTTTGTTGATTGATGATAATGAATACAATAGGGGGAGGACTCCTTATATAGGATTCAATTCAAACTAAATAGGGGTTTTAGGCCAAAACTAATGGATGAAAACGATCTTCGATAACTTTGAACACTTTGAGTGGGGGCGCTTGGGCCAGAACTAATGGATGAAGACGAGCTTGATAACCTTTGAAAAACTACATTTTCTTCTTCTTTCTCCAATGTACAATACTTCGGGAACAGTACTTCTTGACGATGAACAGTAATTTCTTTTTCTTTTTCTTACCTTGCCTCTTGAACATTGAACCTTTGACGAAGAATATCGAACAATTTTCTTAATTGTCCTAGCCACTCGTCATTGAGGAGTGGGTAGAACTCGAATTCAGCGGAAGCCTTAACCAAGAACTAAACCTCCTCTGATACCATGTCAATCTTTATGAAACGTAGTATATTTGCTTTCAACTTGCTTGTGAATTACAATAGATAAGGTTCCTTTACATAAGGAACAATAGGAATATAAACCAAACTAGGAAACATAATACTAATAGGAAACCCTAATACCCAAACCTAAACTCTAATGGGTTAACCTAACGGACCTTACATAATACTAGACCTAATGGGCCTAACATAATACGAACCCTAATTTACAATGATTGACAGTTTTTTTATTCATTCTCTTGTTTATATGGTTTGTTTTGATTATCATTTTCTATTTGTTTGTTTGCTTGTGATATTACGAGTAGTTAAACCCTTAATTAGGGGTTGGATGATTGGGAATTAGATTGGGATTGTCAAATTTTGATAACAAAATATTAGGGATGTAATCTAGCCTTACTAACTGTGTATTTGATGCTTAATCTCTCGGGCGGGCTTGATTATGACCTAATTCACTTAGAGAGAATAAAAGAAATTTGGATGGGTTAGTTAAAGCAATTAAGTATTGGATTCACATCTAACCCAAAGATACAATCGGTACAATGTAATTATCCATATGTGCTAAGCTACACTAATTGTAAGTTAGGCTTAGTGACTGATCATACTTAGTTAAGTTGGTAGGCGTAAACCGTTATTGCCTAAAAGAAATTTAGGGTAAATTTGTCACTCACCGCGCCCTAGGTTGTTGATTAAAACCTAATTATATTTTTTTCTAATCACATGATTCTAACATGGCTCCCATGACCCTATTATGCCCTAATACTTTCTCTAATTCATTTTTGTGTTAGTGAACTTTTCGTGACATTGTAATATTCGGGTTTTAGAGTTGTGTTCACATAGTTCGATTATGATTTTACAAAAACAAACTCATGATTTCTAGTTAAAATCCAATTAATTGAACTTAGACGTTTAGTACCCACTAGAAGATTTCCTGTGGGATTCATATTTTGAGCGTAATTAAAATCTATTTATTACTTGATACTGCATGTATACTTCTCGTGTTGTGTGAACGAGAGTCTTTCTTATGAGGATTTTCACTGTCAATGTACACACTTAACTACTAAACCAACACCATAGTACCATATTAATTAGTCTAACTTATACTCAAATTTGAGAAACTGATTGTGTAACCCAATTGTTGAATTTACAAATAAACTAATGGTTATGCCTTAAATTTGAGAAAAGAATTTAATTGGCGGGTAATGATAATAATGGTGGATACATATTGTCCATTGGTAGCTATTATAAGGATTCTGAGGTAGAGAACATGATAGTGTTGAGCGTGGCACTAGCTTTCTCTTTTGGTATGGTATAGAGTAGATTAGATGGAAGAATCTTGTTTGAGGGAAGGCAAGGGATAGTGGGTATAGTGATGGAGAGGAATTAGGGAAGAGATGAGCTTGCAAGAATCAATATGTCCTCCAATTCCCATGTGACCTCTTTGCTTTGTCCCCAAATCACATCTCACATGGAGCCTATATTTGTTCCCTTTCTTTCTTGGTAAAGCTCCATCATCCCCATGTTGTCATTTATGTTATGTTGTTTTAAAATGGAACTACTTAGGAGATACTAATCATAATTAGTGAAAAGTTGCAAAGCATGTTATCAACTATTTTTGTTTTCTTTAAATGGTTTTTGTCTATCGTATTATTCTGATTCCTCTTTCATATAATATACTTATTTCAACATTAATCCCTATGCAACTTGATCTCGTCAATTATATTAGTTTTGTTCTCCTAACAAAATATCAATTAATCCCGACTACTTCATGTGATTACGAATGTTTTATTTTTAACACTTTCCAATTTATAGGATGTGCTTCAATTTAACTCATGTGATTGCCATGAAATGTTTTTAAGTAGTCCAAAATTTGTTTTACTTTTAATAACTTTCCAATTTTTCAATCTAATCATAAATGTCTTCTTATTCTTTCCAATGAGTTTGTTATATGGCCTTATTTCAGCAAACTCCTTCACATACATAATATATATATATATACACCTCTCAACACTCTTTCAGTGGAATCAAACTTTTGACCTCACTAAAATTAATGTGATGCTCTCAACCGTTGGGATGTCCCTTGAGGACAATGTAAATTTTATTAATGTAGTGTAATTCTAACATTTATATTTAACCGTTTCTCTTCGTATTTTCATGTGTTTTCTTTGGAATTGTATATACAAATCTTAATTGAACATATTTGGTTTCAGTATAATTTTTAAAAATTGGATAAGAAAACCCTCAGCTGAAATAGCTTGTCCAAAACATAGTAGAGTAGAATAATACAAGTTCATTCAAAGTTCAATAATAAACAAGAACAAAATTGCATAAATTTAAAATAATTTAGAGGGAAAAATCGAGTTCAAGAATAATTTCAACAACTATTATACCAATTTAAGATAAAAACACAACTTCATAACTACATTGAAATAAAACATAAATTTGATCAAGCATTTAGATAACAACAATCTAATCAGTAAGATGTTTTACAAAAAAAAATATTGTCATTATTGTTGTGGGGATCAGTTCCATTATCCAAAAGTCTAAATATTATTCCCTATTCTTGACTTTGCAATCAAGTTCACGATGTACTCAATTAAATCAAAAGCTACAATCTGAAGGCGTAAATTCGGAAAAGATTAAGGAATTTTATGTGATATTGGGGCAGGTTGGCAAGATTATGGTCTATGCATTGTAAAGTGAGGTGCTATTATTCTAGATATTGATCGCGTATTTAATTTAATCTCTTTAATAAAATACGTGACAGCATGTGAACCCCATTACAAACTCACAACTAATAGATGTTGGATCGATTGATTAGTAATTGATTTGTAATATAAAATGAATTTTGTAAAAGTTGGAAGTACCGTACGAAGTAGAGGATTTGGTCCGAAAGGAATTGGAGTAATAGTGTGTGAAATAAAATTAAAGAAGTATTATTGCACGTGAGGAGGGACCAAAAAGGAACACAATACAGCTTGTGTTTTCATTATTAATATTGCTACTATGAAAATATATATAGAAGACATACTTAATTTGAGAGAAAAGTGACGCGTAAGCGTATGTACATCTACTATAACAACAAAAGTTATATAGTTGTATTGGATCAATTTTCTAGTATATTGTCACGGCCTGGAAGAATTGGCTCTTATAAGTCAGACCGTGCGGCGCTAGCGTGATGGACTAGCAAGTCTTTCATGATGTAACAAAGGTGATCAAGAGTTTTAGAATTTGTTAGAACGGTTACGTTGGTTCTAGCTTTTGGCTTACGAATACAAAGGCGATAGGGGTTTGAATAAATTCGGGTTTATAACTGAATCTATGGAACAAGGAGAGAGAGAGAGAGAGAGAGAGAGAGTTGGGAGGAGAATGATCTGAAGTCTGAGCCCTTTTTTATTTTATTGATTTGAGCCGGAGGGTCGTGGGGAGTCGGGCGAGATTAGAGACCCTAAAATCCGATGAGTTACAATGATAATGAGAGCCCCTATTTATTGAGATCATGTACAAGTCTACCAGGATGCAAAGATATTGTTTTCTATTACAATTTGAAGTAAAAAAGGAAACCCTAACTAAAATCAAGGGAAAAGAATATCTCCTCCTAAACTTGTGCGGTGAGGCGTAAGAATCCGGTCTCCTTTATGTCTTGATTTGTCGTGGTTTGAACATGAAGCTCCATGAATCAAGGAACGGATGAGGTTGCAACTTGAAGGTCAAGTTGGGCTTCGCGTGCTTTGGTGGAGGCGCACCATCCTGATGGGCTTGCATGTGCCGGCGTTGGAGGGCTAGATCGCAAACGAAGGGCCGAACCGTAAATGGACCGCACGCAGGAGTTGGGAAGGCCAACATGGGCGCGCTCATAGGTGAGCTGACGGGCCGAACGGTGGGCGGCCAGTGGGCGCATGCGGGTGCTCGCTCAGGGGATCCTATGTGTGTTAGGCGGTCGAGCCATGGTTGTTGCTGGCAGGCGCAAGGCATTTGGTCATTAAACAATCGTTGTGACAGTTGAGGTTCGTTTCTTCAACATCAATAGTCGGCAGTTGAGGAGTGCATGAAGTCGCTACACCCTCCAACGGAGGAGAGAGAAGTCTCAACGAAATCGGGCTAAAATTCGTTAGTCACATTTTGGTGTGATAAGTTTCAGGACTTGACATTCTCCCTTGTTAAAGACCTCGACGTCCCTGTCAAGGACATGTGAAGAACTTCTGGAGAAGTTCGGGTGGGAGGGCCTTGACATCCTCCCAAGTGACTAATGTGTTGGCCTTCCATCTAACTAGGTACTCTCTATAAGGTGGTTGGTCGGGTTGTCGATGGATCACCTTTTGAGGATCTCTTTTACTTCATCTTCGTCGAAGGGGTCCGCCCATGAGTTGATGATGGTCTTCTGTTTGTCCGCGCATGTTGCCTTTCATGATGGCGGCAGGTAGTGATTTCTCTCGTTTCGGACGAAGTCGTTACTGCGAAGCATTTTGGAGAACCGACCTTGTAGAGGGCATCCCACAACAAAGTACTTAACACTCTTGCAAAAAGGTCATAGTGTAGAACACGTTTTTTAAAAAAAATTTCATATTTATTATATAAGGTATTTGTCACTTCACACACAAATTTTGATTGACGACAAGTTTTGTTTAAAATTCATTTCACTGAGTAAGAACAACTCCAATGGGGTCACTAAATCCCCCTAATTTTATGAATTTAAATCAACTCAAACACAAATTGTTAAATCCCTAAATTTATTTCTAAGTGTTAGGGAAAAGTCAAGTCTCCATTCTCATCCAAATTTTTCTCCAAATGTCCCATCAATATAAAATTTTAATAATTGAATAAAATGATTTCAAATGTCGTTGATTCATTTGTTAAGTGCTATATAATAATATTAAACGTATGTCAACTTTGTTATACTAAGTTGACAAATATGCAAACTCACTATACCAAAATTGAAAAATGCATATGAGGATGGGGATTTAGAGCAATTCCAACCCAAATTGCTAAATCCCGAAAAATATTTCTCAATGATGTTGAAAAGTCATGGAATAATACTCATCAAACTCCAAAACAAGTCTTTACAATTTGTTTTATTGTGTTGGAAAATATGCAAATGGAGATGGAAATTTAATAAAATGGGTTAGAGAAGAAAGTTGGTAAATCCTATAAAATATAGGGATTTAAGCAACCCATTAAAGTTTCTCTTAACAATGGGTTGAAGATAAAAGTTGCCAAGTCCTCAAAAATATGTGGATTTAGCAACCCCATTGGTGCAGCTCCTAGCAACTTTCAACTGCAAATTTGTCAACCATAAATAACATAAATTTAATATTATTATATAACATTTAATCCATAGATTACTGACATTTGAAATCATTTTATTAAGGAGTAATCTTATTTTATGTACTGAACTGCAGTAAAATATTAATAGGTACACCGATGTATACTTTGCTCGCCCGAGGTCTCAACTTTAATTTTTTCTCACTTGTTAACTTTTAGTTTATTTTATTGTAAAAGAACTAAAAATGTATCTTTTTGGTTTTTCAATTTTCAAACTTATGTCACTCATCTATTTTTTCTTTTATCTCTCTTTCGGGTGCCCATTTTTTTCAGCGACGACCTCTCCTCTCATACCTCTTCTCGGACAATTGTGTCATGTTCTTCGGTAATCTCCTTAATCTCCACTTTCTAATTTTTCGGTGATAATTTGGGTTCTTGAGTTGTGTAATTAGAGTGAAATTGAAGAGATTTTATATTTTTTATTGCTTGGGTTTTCATTCAATATCGGTCTCTAAGATCGTATAAAAACATAATCACTCATCACCCAAATTGCTTATCCGAATCGAAAGGACTTGATTTTTCGACACAGGTCTACGAGAATAGGTACATGATTGCCAGCATAGTCCTCCTCATTCCATTAGTGCAACCATCTTCTTCCTCCACAGAAGTCCCTTAAGACACCGAACGAAAACCAAGACCTTTAATAATGGGAAGTGTTGGGGTTTCTTCAATAACTATTTCTCTGTTTTCTATTTTAAGATTTTGTTCAGGAATTACATGTATGATTTTGGTTATTTTGTTAGTTTAGTTCCAATTAATTGATTCAAATTGAGTGTAATAAAAAAATCAGGCATTTTCTTGTGATTTTGTAACAAAGATTGGATCTTAATTTGTACCATTACTCAATATGCAATGGCAAGAGGCATGACGGTTGCGTCTCCAGAGGCAAAAGCAAGCGGCTGTCTCGTCCTCAGTTATCGAGGTGGGGGCGTTCCCAATAACGCATGCCTCTTTTTCTGATTATGGGGTAATGAGACGCATTGAAGTGGAGGGATCCGGTGGGCCCTCTCCTCGGCCCACTTTTTCTCTCAGTGGGCTTCACTCTTCCGGGCCTCCAAAGATGGTTGCCCACCCCAAGAACAATGTGCATGGCCTCTCTCAACAAGCCATTTGCCTTGTCAAACCCAAGCTCAAGTCCAAGAAAGCCCTTAATAAGGAAATTGAATCATCTCAATCTTGGTCTAAATTTTGGACCGAGACTGAGTAGGATCGTCACTATCTCCATCATCAAGGTTTAAAGGATTTGTTCTCGGTTCGAGTCTTTTCTTTTAATTTCAATTTCAATCTCAATCTCAATCACAATATCAATGTAATTTGGTAATTTTATTACCCGATGTAATTCTAGCTCTTGTTCCCCGCTTGGGATCATTTGCTAGTTATCCTTAATATATCATCAATCTTTTCGCTGAGCAAAAAAAAAAGAGGCATAAGCGGTTTCAAGACCATGGTCATGTCTCTCCGGGCGTCGGTGTTGGCGTGTTAGAGCACCACATCTGAAATATGTGAATCTATTTACCAGCTTAAATGACAGTGTAAGATTCCACCTATCAGCTTGAGCTTTTAGATGTGTTGGGCTTCTGACATTGTCTAGAGTTTGGTTCTGTTTTGGACGTGACCTTCATATGCTATATGTGTCGGGCTTAAGGTCCATGGATCAGAGGTCGTCCAAGATATCCCTACATCCTGCTCGTCTGTTGTTACATGCATTTCAACTTGGCTTGTATGTGAGTGGGGGTGTTAGAGTAGCACATCTGAAAGATGTGGATCTGTTCACCAGCTTAAATAACAATTTGGTCTCCACCTATCAGCTTGAGAAACAGGCTCTTTCTCCTCCACCACTGACCGCCCTCTTCCGCAAAATCGCATCCTTCATCTTGCTCACCTTTGTCTTCGAACCGAGTTTGAGTTTCTCTCACTGCCTCGATCTCGTCCTCACTGTCGATCTTCGATTTTGCTGCCCTAATATCAATCGAATCTCTAGCTATTTCAACTTAAAGTTCGAGTTGGGTCTGTGGAGACTTTCTTATTTATTTAAGGAAGCCACGCCTTTTCTAATTGAGTTATGAGAGTGAATTATGAAGGATTTCCTATTGTACAATGATTTAGGATAAGTTTCCTAATATGCAAGGAATTAGGAAATTTAGGGTATTTCCAATTTCCCCTAGTCTTTCACTATAAATACATGCACGTGTAACCCCAAAGTTATTCATGAGTTGAGAGCAATAATAAGATAGTAGTGTGGCCGTGGACGTAGGCAAATTGCCGAATCACGTAAATTCCTGTGTTTTTGTGTGATTGTTCTTTCTTTCTCTTGGTTATTTGTGCTAGAGAAATTGTTCCACGTTATTATTATATACACAACAGTTTGGATTAATTTCAATAATTGGATTTTGTCTCAATTGCTTTTTCCTCAATTTGAATTCACACAAAGCAAACTCGCCTTTTTGGAACACCTCCATCACCAGTTCGTTATTGCAATTGCAAATGCCAAAGTTTAAATGGTTTGGAAAAAGAAATTAGACATGTGGAACTACCTAGTAAATGAATTGGGTTGATGAGGAAGTAGGAAACTGTCACTGGAATGTGCTCCATGATCGGGTTGGGGTGAGAGAGAGAGGAGTGAGTTGAGAGGGATGAGTGGCGCGTAGATTTAAAAATTAAAGAGTATTTTAACATTTTTACAGTAAATTAAAAATAAAGTAGATTGAAAGTTATAAAGAAGTTGGTTAATTAAGGTAAGAAAAAAATAAAAGTTGAGAGACTTAGGACTATCAAAGTATAAACGTGTGGACGTATTTAATATTGAATTATAGTTCAATGCATGTTTACTTAGGTTACTCTTTCATTGAAATATCAAAAAGTTATATTTACTTAGATATTTGGAGCAAAGTTGGAGAATGATGCGGACGAGGGTATGTCTTTTTCCTATCACTGAAAAATAATTTTTAGGATTTAGTATTTTGAGCTGGAGCTCCTCTCAACTATATTCATTGCCAGCTTCATGTATTCAATGGTAATCGTGCTATGATTCAGACATTTTGTCAAGTTCACTGAACCCATGTTCTAAAAAAAACTCATATCTTTGTGCAGGCCCAAACTCCTATGTACCAATTTGGTAGAGTTGATTAATGCTCCCAAATGAAATTGATCATAAACAGCAATGTTCATTACAAATAGTTGGTGAGAGCATTATCAAAACAATCTTGCAGTTGCATGCAGACTCATTGTTTGGCAAATGTACCTCAAATTCCTACTTTTTTGGGGGCCATCTTGCAGTTGCAGACTTATCAGTAAAAAGAATGTGTGAAGAAAAGGGAATCTTTCTTCTCGTGGGTCTGAAGAACTGAACGAGTTGTATTGCAAAAACAGTGTGAAATAAAACTTTAGCTGGATATGAAACATGACATGTATTTGATTGGAATTGTGTATATAATTTTGATCCTTATTTGTGGGTGAAAGGGGCGTAACAACAAATTTGAAAGAGGTTGGGTAATATTTATCATAATAAAAAAAGAAAATAAAATATTCATACATTGGGGTTGAGCTTTTCAATTTGTTATATTTAAAATAATGACGTATAATTTTATATTTTGCTGATAAGTGAAAATAATTTCATGTTCACATATTACGAACCCAATTTTAAAGTTTATGTAAAGTTTTACCATAAGGCTCGTGAATGAACTGCATCAACATTGTATTTGTTAGGAGTTGATTCAACTCGAAAAATAATCATTTGGAAAAATAAAGTAAAATTTTCCGACTTATCTGATCAGTCCCTCATTAATTCTATGTAATTCTCGACGAATCCCTAAAAGACTCATTCCGTCTGACTAACGTCTGACATTTTTTACAACACTAGTTTGGAATGAGCTCGATTTTTACTCAAACGCATGCACGCGCGTGTGTGTGGGCGTGGGTGCATGTGCGGTGTGTTTAAGCGCGTACCCGTGTGCGTGTGTGGACCTAAGCGTGTGCACGTGCGCGGTGCACTGCGTGTGTGTGTGTGAGAGAGAGAGCTTATAACTCAAAATGTTGAGACACTGTAACAACATTAAGCTTTCTCCCATTTTCTATTTTTTTCTCAGTAATATTGAATTTTATTGAGGATAACAAGCAAATGCTTCGAAAGAAGAAGCATAAACTACAATTACTTCAAGTAAAAATTACCAACAGAGATGCAATGATAAAATGATAAGTTGAAGACTTAAGATAGCTTGGGCACTAAGCAACTACAAAGAACCAGACAACAAGGCGGATACTAAGCAAAAGCTCAGCTAAGCAAATCTCCATCAAGTGATTGAATTTTGAGAATTATCACTTAACATAAAGAAAGCTTGGAATCGAAAATGATATCATTACGAGTTAACCAGATGTTTCAGAAAGCCAAACTACAGATTGAATTGCAATGGTGTGAATCCCTCCAATCTGGCTTCAGGGAGGGCCAGAGTGAAAAGATACTCACCACCGAGTTCGAGAGTGCACACTGAAAATCATTCAGTGATGGGAAATGAACCAAAATATCCCAGCTTCATTTACAGTGGATGAGCATATGGTTGGACGTTTCAAGAACTTTTGCACATAAAGGGCATAGATTTTACGGAGATGAAATTGACACCCCACGCTTTGAGAAAGTCCCTTGTCGGTATGGCTTCGTGTGCAACAAGCCATCCAAAAACTCTGAATTTTGGGAGGAATCCTTGGCTGCCAAATGATGTTTAGCCATGGGGAGGAATAACTGCGAGAGGATGCAACAAGATCGTACATGCTTTTGACTGAGTAACCCTTCTCATTGTGTGACCACACTAGATTTTCGAACTTGGATAAATCTGGGGAGAAAGGCTGAAGCAAATTAATGGCATCTGGCATACTAATATGCATATGACCATGTTCCAATCTAAAGGGAAATGAAAAATCCTAGACTAACTAAAATCTCTTCCCTGGAAATAAAGGGATTAATCCAATTACACAACATAATTATCCCTAACTTAGATTTAGTTAATTGGAAAATAATAAGATCCTAGAATTTCACTTACTTTCGATTTGTGTAACATATAACTATTTACTATTATTAATTATACTATCCATCCATTTGGATCTGGAGCGTCGTCTCTTTCCTCGGGCATCTTCTCGGTTGCTCCAGCTTCTTCGATTAAAATTACCAGAGTCGTTGACCCAACAGAGAAACCCAGAAGAAGAGGTAAAGGAACAAGACCTCTGATCTTCTCTCTAGGATCCAATGAACATCGGACCCGCCGGCACCGGTAGTGACCTCGCCTCCAACGATCCCTCCTCTGCCGTGTCGCGTCGGTTCCAGTACCTCCTTAGTGGTGACTTTGGAATACTCAGAATCCGGCGATAATGGAACTATTCAATCGAAGAAGAAGAGAGAAGGAGCTCGAGCGCTTACTTGCTGGCAACCCTTGTTGGCGTCGTTCAACCACGGCGAAGGGAGCGCGACCGATCTAGTCTCGCCGGAAAGGCCCGTCGCCGAGCTCATCGTAGTTCCTGTCGCGAATCCGGCGAGCCCCTCTTTTGGGCGTTGGACTGTTAAGAAGAATAAGGAGACGAAAGTGAAGATCAGCGCGAATGGAGGTGAAGCACGTGCCGCCGCCCCGAGCTCGTCGGATATGATATCTGTCGGCGGCGAATCAGAGGTTGTGGGTTCTGGAACAGAGGCATCCGGCGGCAAATCTGGGGACCTGGTTGTGCGAGATCTGGGCAGACAAAGAAGAGCTCGGCGGTGTGGAGAAGAAGGAGAGCTTGCGCGGTGACGGAGCTCGGCAGCCCTTTTCCGGTTCCATGGGTTTCAAAGGAGAACGAGAGAGAGATGAGAGGTTCAGATAATAGGGTTCAGATTAGGGCAATCCGGTAATTTCAATTTGTTGAAATTAGGGGCATTTTGGTCATAAAAATGTTGATGTTAAATTTAACAGAATTTACCTTTAGGGTTGACGTTTTAAACTTTGGGTATCAACAAAAAAAAATTCAAACTTAACTATAGTGGTCCTAGAATGAAGTTTGGGCAGGTATACCTGTAATTACCCCCCTTCAAATAATATTCAGGTTATATGTAAATCAAGTTTTAATTTTAAAGTTCGAAATTATAATGTGAAATTGATGTTATTTGAAGATAGTGATGATATGTAATTACCTTCAAAATTTTACCAATTCGATAATAATAGGTATTTGAGCTTATGCACACCCCTAATTATTCCACTTGTAAGCATCTTCAACCCTATTATCATTTTTCTATTACTTATTACCCAATCATCAGCAAAAAAAAAACTCTTCATCTATATGAGGTTATTCAAACTTAAGTATAGTGATCCTAGAATGAGATTTGGGCAGGTATACCTGTAATTACCCCCTTCAAATAATATTTGGGCTATATGTAAATCAAGTTTTAATTTTAAAGTTCGAAATAATAATGTGAAAGCGATGATATTTGAAGATAGTGATGATATGCAATTGCTCTCAAAATTTTACCAATCCGATAATAACATGTATTTGAGCCTATGCACACCCCTAATTATAATACATCATTTTTTCTAACTACCCTTAAACCCACCCCACCCAAGTACCGTGCTGAGTCTCAAACTCTTGTCTGAACCTAAAGAGCGAGCAATGCCAACAATTAGGTCACGCTCAAGCTGGTATCAAATACTACTTTTTATTATTTTAATAATAAAATAATTTTACACATTTGTTGTAATAATTAGTTTATAGATTATTATAATAATTAAAAGATTCAATTGGTGATGAGGCATGTCGAACATGGTGATGAGCGGCAGGAGATGACCAATTTAAGCTGAAGCTATTCGACTTTACCACACCGAGCGAGAGATTTTAAAATGTTTAATCAAAATTAGTTTAGTTTAGTTTTTTTTAAACCTATACTACCCCAACCCGAAGCCCACCCAACAAGCCCAGCCCAACCTATATAGTAATTACTAACTCACCCCCTAATTTCTATCTCAACCCATAAACCCTTCCACGTGACGCAACATGACTCAAACTCTGGTCGAGGCTAGGGAAGGAGTGCCCTGAACCACTACGCCAGAGCTGCTCACATTCGTTTATAATTTATTGATATTTTATATAATTTAATAGATGTGTTATAAGTAGGGGTAGACACTTTTTACCCAAAACCGAATTTGAACTGGGATCCAAACCAAATCTGAACCGAGAACTATGGGTATTGGACCGGATTTGGGTCTGAAAATTGAGAATCGAATCAATTCGGTTCGGGTCCGATTCTGAGAGTGTAGAACCACCGATTAATCGGTTGAGAACCGAACCGGTTTAGGAGGACTTAATTAGTATTTTTTGTATTTCAATTTTAAGTATTTCCCTACAAAAGTGTTTAATTATATATAATTTTCACCATAAATTGAAAATTGTATGAATATCACGATAATCGAGTCTAATTGAGCACAACTATAAAACTATATATGAGAACCGAACTCAATCTCATAACTAATCATTCAATCAGGTCTAATTTGTTAGAATCGGGAACCGGACTGGCAAAACATGGACCAGAACCAGACTGATTCTTACCTATTGGGTCTGGGTTTGGGTTTCAAAAATAGAGAACCAATTTGTTCAGTTCGATCCGGTTCTGGCCAGCTCGGTCCGGTTCCAAAACCGTGCCCAACCCTAATTATAAGAAGAATGGTCGAAGAAATTGGAACGGTTTAGTTTTATAAATATATTATCACATTAATTTATTTGTTGACCATTTAATTTCTCAATCTCAAAAGTATAACTCTATATCACCATAATTAGGTCATTTGAATTCCCTTTTAAGAATTAGCATATTTCTTCTCTTTGATACATTTATTATTAGCACAATTAAATAATTTTAATTTTAATTAATTTAATTCTCCTGTGAGAATTTGCATAATTCTCTCGATTTGATACTTATATTAATAGAAGAGATATCAGTTACAAACTAAAAAAATGTCCAAACATCTACATTATAGAACACGTAGTGCAATGTTGTAGAACATGTAGTGTAATGTTGTAGAACATGATGGACCCGTGCAAAATTGAAGTCATGTAGTGCAATGATGTAGAACATGATGGACCCTGCCACGTGTCGCACGTTGAAATAACGTGCATCTCAGATCCGACAGTTGTATATGGTTGAACGTTTGGACGTTCTATATAGGTTTGTAGCCGAGTATGCTCGTATATTAATATGCAGCTTAATTAACTTATTATCACAATTAGTAGGTAATTTTAATTCTCTTTCAAAATTAGTATATTAGCTCACCGTATTGGCAAATAGCGTTGGTACCGATATTACTGAAATATACAGGGGCATCGATATTTGGTTTAATTTAGACAAAATAATAAGTTTCCTAAAAACAAAAATATATTAAGTGAAATACAAAATAGTTACTCACCACAAGTATAATAGGGCATAAAACCCAGAACCTACAGTAACACACAAGAAAGCAGATTCTGAACAAGCAGCCATGGAAGAAGAAAACATCATGGCCTCCGTGCACTCGACAGTGTTCAAGGAGTCCGAGAGTCTGGAAGGTAAGTGCATTCAGATTGAGGGCTATGATTTCAATCAAGGCCTCGACTATTCCAAGCTTCTCAGGTCCATGATTTCTACTGGGTTTCAAGCCTCCAATCTCGGAGACGCCATTGAAACTGTAAATCAGATGGTCAGTGTCTTTCGAATCAATTCACTTCCGTAAACCCAATTTGTGTTCTCTTTTGGGTGTGTTTTTCCTCTGATTTTAGTCCAATTAATTGATAAAGTTTTGATTTTTCTCTACTGGGTTGAAGCTAAACTGGAGGCTTGCTGACGAGAGTGTAGCAGAAGATTGCAGTGAGGAGGAACTGAACCAGAGCTACAGAGAGTCCGTGAGGTGCAAAATCTTCCTGGGTTTTACTTCAAATCTTGTTTCTTCTGGGGTTAGAGATACAATTCGTTATCTTGTTGAGCATCATATGGTGAGTGAAATATGATTTTTCTTCCCCGCACGATTCAGTTTAATATGCCAACTTTTGTTAGGTTTTTGTTTACAAAGCTTGGAACATGAACTTAATGCATATAATAAGTATAATCTCAGTAGGCAGGTCACTGAAGATTGGAAACTCATGCTAAACTGTAAATTACTGCAACTTCAATGTTAAGCAAAGCAAAGAGAATTGTATTATCAGTGTTTATGTGTGTTATACTTCTTTTATTTGAGGGTTTTGTTGTGTTTTCAGGTTGATGTGATAGTTACTACAACTGGAGGTATAGAAGAAGATCTTATCAAATGCCTTGCGCCCACATATAAAGGTGATTTTTCTCTACCTGGAGCTCAATTACGGTCGAAGGGATTGAATCGCATTGGTAACTTGTTAGTTCCTAATGACAACTACTGCAAATTTGAGGATTGGATTATTCCAATTTTTGACCAAATGTTGAAGGAACAAACTGAAGAGGTACAATTGCTTTATGTCTTCCCATTTGTATGTTTCTGTAGTAAGCTTTGGAAGTAACTTCCTCAATGAAACCAGCTAACATAAAGTCCTTTTTTGGTTTCTACTAATAGTTTCTTAGTATTACAAGGTGCTCCTTGCCTTTACCTTGGCATCCTCCTCACTGGTGCTTCATGTTTCCTTTTTTTGTATTGCAGAATGTACTTTGGACACCATCTAAGCTTATAGCACGCTTGGGGAAAGAAATAAACAATGAAAGTTCCTACATTCATTGGGCATACAAGGTAACTGCTCAGCTGAGTCTAGTGCAGTATTTAACTCTATCTTGTCATCGCTACTGCCTCTTAAACTAAAATTTACATTTTATTTTTAGTGTTGTTTTCTTGTGATTATTTGTTGAGCAAAGCATCATTCTGTTTTACTTGATTCATTCAATTGATATATTGCTATTGTACAACATGGAACCAATTATAAAAAGCATTGAAGATACCTTTTGGCATTGCCGTTGGATATCTTGTATTTGATATACAGAGTACTTTTCTCCTGAGCTTTGAAATCTTCAAGGTATTGGATCATTCCAAGAGCAGTGTAACCTTCACGTGCTTAAAGCTGGATTTGGTTACTGAAATAGTTTATAGATGCCTTGCTGTAGCAGTCATATATGTACCCCAAACCTCATTGTGCCGTGTTCTTTTATTTTGAACCCTTTACACTATTTTGTACTGACAAAACCTTTATATATTGAGAATTAATAGCACTAAAATCAGTGAGCGAAGCGGGATTGGGTGTGATGGTTTGGGGTTTGGATCTGATTAACCTCGTTTTGTTCTGTGCCAATTGACCTATCACATCTTATTATTACACAAAAGCACCTTCCTGGATTTCATACCGCACTGTGCTAACCACTGAATGACCATATATTGCTAATTATCTATCAATAGGAATTTGGAGTGTCAGTAAAGGCATTGTCTTAAAATAGTTTTGGTCTTCCCATGAGAAATATATTCCTTCAAACAAAATACATTTGTAATATGATGCTTCAAGGGGGGTGAGTTTGCAAATACAAGATAACTCTAAAAACAATCAGACAGTGTGAAATACTAATATACTTGTACATCATATGGAGGAACAAACCTAGGCAGTTCATCATCAAAAACTAGAAGAGGGAACTTTGTGACGCAATTTCTTTATGATTTTGATTCTGTAAGTGATGACACTGCAAAGCATTTTCCATGGAAAAGAAATTGAAATTGATAAAGTTTCATTTACCCGCCTAGTAGTCCTTCGAGAAAATTCTTTTGCTACCTTGGAAGATATTACTTGCTTGATGTCCATCTTATTTTTGCAGAACAATATTCCCGTCTTCTGTCCGGGCTTAACCGATGGCTCGCTCGGGGACATGTTGTACTTCCATTCCTTCCACAACCCTGGTCTAATCATTGATGTTGTTCAAGGTATGCAATATTGTCTGCTATTATGTTACTGAACAAGGCAGCTAAATAGCTTCAGAAACTAAGGTGTGATTCTGTAAACAGATATAAGGGCCATAAATGGGGAGGCGGTCCATGCGGCTCCTAGGAAGACCGGAATGATAATTCTTGGAGGAGGCCTGCCTAAGCATCACATCTGCAATGCCAATATGATGCGTAATGGAGCAGATTATGCTGTCTTCATTAATACTGCACAGGAGTTTGATGGGAGCGATTCTGGAGCTCAACCAGATGAAGCTGTGTCATGGGGGAAAATACGAGGTTCTGCTAAACCCGTGAAGGTGAGCCTTCCTTCTTTCTCACTTGACCTGGCTTGAATACTGCTAATCTAGCTCCAACCTGCATGTTAACCTTGACCGTGTAAATGAGTTTATTCTTGATTTTTTTCGCTTCATTCAGGTGCATTGTGATGCAACTATTGCTTTCCCGCTATTGGTAGCAGAAACATTTGCCTCTAAGAGTAAGAATGGCATCTAGTCCAAGGCGTAAACACACAAGTTATGCAATAGTAAGCACTAAGCCGATACACTACTGGCATATTGTTGATCCTGATTCGAAGCAATGAAGGGGCTGCTGTTTTTGAGTTGGCGTCTAATTTAGTGCAGCTGAAGAAATTACAGAATGTAGCCATAGGTATATACTGCACATTGAAATGAAATCTAATTTAATGCACCCAAAGGTTGTGGGTGAAGTGGCAGAGGCCTTATGTAATAAACATGAGGTCAATGGTTTATATCCTCGGATCAGTGGTGTTGCTGATAAAAATTATGATAAACTAGTTTATTCGGGTTGTTGTTTGAGTTGTTCCGGCATGTACGGATCTTTATAGAGGTCTGAAAAGTGTTGGTGAGTTTGAACATAGTTTTGTTTTGAAAGTTTGAGAGAAATTTGAGTGTATTTAAGTCATTTTGTAATGAAATAAAGCATATATAAACACAAAGGGCATTTTTGATATTTCTGAAAAACAAAAAATTTAAAAGAATTGTTTTAGCAGAGTTAGGGTGAATATTGGGTAAGTTGGATAGACAAAAATGATAAAGTAAAACTTGTTTACATCAAAATTAGAAACACAACACAAAGTTTTGGATATATAGAACTGTCATTTTTCTTTAAAATAATTAAATTCAAAATTTTAATAATTTTTTAATTTGGTATAATATGGCAAAATTATTTTTAATTTTTAACTGTTTCAATAGGATGTACACTTTGAAAAACCATCTCTTAGATATAAATTTAAGAACCATTATCATTCATTAGATAATAATAATAATCAATGGTCCATATTAATAGCTATTTTATTATAAAATTAATTTCATAAAGGTATATTTGACCATTCAAATAGTGAAGCCATAATATAACTTGTTTCTAATCACTTACAAATTTTAAGCCATCAAACAGAGAAGCGAAGAGGAGTCGACGCGTTTTTTGTCTAGCGAACTCTCCTCCGCCAACGTCTTTGGGATCGTCCGGATGAGCTCGTCGACCCCGACAATTGCAACCATCGATCTAGGTACGGTTCCGCAATCGCGATAACGTCCTTCGCGGCCG
>JAYMTP010000815.1:0-28813 GCA_036897365.1 Geranium brycei | reverse complement strand
GCGCTCAGAACCGGACCGATACCCATTTATTGGGTCCAAATTTGTGTTTCTAAAATAGAGAACTGGTCGGTTCGGTTTGGTCCAGTTCTGGTCGGTTCGGTCCGGTTCCAGAACCGTGCCCAGCCCTATAAACCTCTTGGATGTATATACGGTTTTTTTTTATCTTCTTAACTTTTCCAGGAGTCTCTTGTCAAGGTCATAAAGTTTAAGCTAACCCTCTTCAACCTTCATCCAACAAACTTCCTCATCGATTTGACCTAGACTAATGATATTGATTTTCAATCGAGGGATGAAGTACATCCCGATGAGTACTCGATGTTCATACCTCAACCTTTTCATCAAGTGGTGACTCTCCCTTGTATCTCGAAGATGGATTCATCTCCGAACTTCATATTTCCTTTCCCCTTCAAGTCTAGTCTCACAAAACCCTATGTGTTTCATGTCATGTTGTTGCTAGAACTTGTATCAAGATACCAAGTATCTGGTTTCATCCCTTCAATAAGGTCTAGATCAGGACCAATGCCTTGTTCGTTAAGCATCACTGACAAGAGAATAGTTTTCGATTTCTCATCACATATACTATCTTTCTACTCTTAAAACTTTTCTTATAAACTTTGATTTCGTGATTTGTTGAGGAATCCATGAGATTGATGGTAGGTTATGATTTTAAACGAGAATGGATGAATTAAAGCTTGTTGTGGATATTTGCTTGGTTGATTGAAGAATTATTTTTTGTGAAGTTATAATGATTTGGAGATTGGAGACTATTTGCTATGGAATTTTGCTTGCATGCTTTGTATTTGGATTGTTGGTTCCATGAACACGAGAAGCTAATTTTGCAATTAGGGATTCAATCTATTAGAATTGAATGAGTTTAGGGTTAATTGCATCAATTTGGTTAGACGGGCTAAAATTGGGATTTCAATTACACAACTTAATGCTTAATCTCCCGGAAGGCTAGATTAAGATCAAATCTAGGATGAGAGGTCATAAGCAATTGACCTGACCTAGGTGGAATAGACTAGTTCGAACTCAGATTTAAGCCTTTGTCGATATGAAAAGGTGGATACGAGACCAATAGATATAGGGGACCAACACTGTTTATGATTTATTAAGACTAATCATTTAGCTACATTAACCTAAACTTGATCACTTTAGGGACAATTAGGTGGTTAGATCATTGATGGACTCGTAGAGTGATTTTGGGTAAAAAAACATATTCAACATGTCCCAATACTAGTTTAAATTTTACATAACATACTCGTGTGATTAATGCTAGCTCATGAAAACCCCAAAATGCTTGAACACCCCTAATTCCCTTAATTGATTGATTAAGTGAATTTGCAACAATTGTGTGCATTTGAGAACTTGTTGAGAATTTAGAACTCTAAAAATGAAATCCTTTGCACTCTATCGTTTGAACCCTATACATCTAGGATGTTCGCGCTTTGGTGTCCACCAGTTAATAATTCTTGCGAGATCGATATTTCAGGGCGTAATCTTAATTCCCGCATTTGTTGAATAGTGCAGGTTCACCTTCGTTGCACCGTTTGGCGTAGTTTGCCTCGTCGTAATGGCCATGTTTAGAGCAGTTATAAAATCTCACGTTTGATATATCTAACCTTCATGCTCTACTTTATGTGTTAATCCCATTGCCTCGACCTTGTCCTCCTCCTTTCCCTGAGCCGAAACCTCCATCATTCATGTGCTCTTTTATTGCCAGAGCTTCCCACTGAGCTCGAATAAGATAGAGCCGCTCCCTCTCTTTCTCTTTATATTTCTATCTCCTCTTCAAGGTAGACTCAAAAGCTCAACAACTACTGATATAGGTGTCATATCTCTCCACTATTGAATTATGCCAACGATGGGAAGGAGAAGGAATCTATCAAGGACATAACTAAATAGCTTCTCAACCACGATTTCTTTTTGTCATCTCGCTTCTTAAAGTACAAATTTCGTTCATTGTGTTCGACAACCTTAAGGAGAAATTACTGACTGTTTCACTCTCGTCCATGACCAATCTGTCAAATTCTCATTTCAGCACGAGAAAATTCACTTTCTTTACATGTTCTCCTCCTATCCTCATATTTTCAACGACTTCCATTCTTCCTCTGCAGTGTTTTTATCAAAGATCGACATCATTATTTGTAAATGATGTATAGTTAGGTGGGTTAAAGTATAGCATCTAAACATTTCAGTATATCTTGTCCAATTATTCTAGTGACTAAAAGAGAGAAAAATTGAAGGTCAATTTTGACAAATTGAACCTGGTGCAAACGTAAATTACACTTGTAATTATGATATCGTCTTGTGGGGTTTGGTGTAATGGTCATGGTTTGAGGTCAACATTCACAGTTCAAATTGACAACATTCTCCTTAACTATACACACCAGGATTGACGTTGACTACAATTTATTAAATACCAATTGGCCCATCAGGATCATTGTTTAGTTTTTTTTTTTTTTGAGGGGAAAAGATCGTCAATTTTATTATGACACTAAAACCTACTAAATATCAGATTAATCAAATTAATATATAACACCTTATTGTATACGCAAATTCGGCTGTAATTTGCAAAATTAAGTCGGTGGTGCCAATTTCTATTTTATTACTCATTCAGTGCAATGGATGTCTTTTTTGACGCCATAACTATAGAATATTTCTACATGACATTTAATTCGAAATGAATGCAATAATAATATATTTAAGTTACAATACAATAATTAGACAAAACTTCGTTTTAATTTAATGTGATAATATAAATAACAAAATTATACTACAAAATTTTAATATTATTGCAATATGAATTCTTGCATGGATCCAAAACTATCAATTAATTTAACATAAGCATTTACCATCTTAATTGTATAATTATTGAGGAGCATATTTTTGTCCCGCATTTCATGATAAACCCAACTTTAAAATATAAACTTTAGACGACAATAACTTTGTCAATACCTCTCTTTTCTCTTGTTATTTGTTTCTTTATTCCATAACACAATTAATATAATTATGTTCAGTTACGCATCCATGAAATTACAAAAAAGATAAAGATATTGGCGTTTCAAAAAGAGGAAAGTAAACCAATTAATCAATTAGTTATCATCAAATATTAAATTAAGCATTTTAGGCCAAATCATGATTAACAAAAAGACTCAAAGAGAGGAATCCATAATACCAATTATCTAATAATTAAAGTT
This sequence comes from Geranium brycei, assembly GCA_036897365.1. Lineage (NCBI taxonomy): Eukaryota > Viridiplantae > Streptophyta > Magnoliopsida > Geraniales > Geraniaceae > Geranium > Geranium brycei. The sequence goes on along the minus strand of JAYMTP010000815.1, from coordinate 25,613 downwards.
TGGTCCGTTACGCGACTTTTGTCCTAAATTGAAATTGATTGCGATTGTTCCTTGTTCATTAATTTCATTTTAAGACAACTAATAATTGCTCTCATGAACCGTAAGCAACTCAAAATTATAAAATTGTTTTATATCCCACTTGCTCACATTCATGCATCATAATAATATTCTAGCGTACGCAATTTATTTTGTTTTGTTAGATTGAGTCTTCTCCGACATATTAATGAATTATCTAAGAAGGGTCCAAACTTATTTTAAAAGACACCTCATACAAATAAAACATCTCTCAATTAAGATATTAGTTAAAAATTTAAGTATATAATTAAATCAAAATTTTGAAAGCTCCCAAACAAAACAATGTTTATTTAAAATATATCAAACAAAATCGCGTATATTGCCTAATTTTGTATTCAATTTTTCCCTTACGAATGTACAGAAGTCATCAGTCAAAAAAATGTCTGTTACGTAAGGCATTACCTATGACCATTTGATTTTTAGTGATTCAAAAATCATATCCACTGTCACAGAAGCATATCCAAATTATATGAAAAATAAAATTTTTATAAAAAACAAGGGATAATTGAGAAACTTTATATATAAGAAATATCATATATAATTTTGATCTAGTATGTTCACCTAAAATTTATAATTTTAGGTATTGTTTTTAAGCAAGCCGGCTTCGTCCCGGATCAACTTGTACGATAATGGATCCGGCGGAGTAAAGACGGATTTCGAGAACTTGGAAATCTATTGTGCTAGTGTTGAAAAATATAAATCTTGGGTGAACTGACAAGATGAAAAAAAGATATGCAAAATGTGTTTAGTTTTTTTTTCAAACTCCCAATCTTATTACGCATACAATTCACGACTAGCAGGGACAAGATCCGATGAGACATAACCCCCACCTGAATCTCAAAACGAGATCCTAAGATCAGACTTGACAAACTTATGCATAACCATATTACAAGACCTTCGACCATGAATAGTATAAATACGGAAAGTGGAATGTTCCAGCAAATGGCGGCAGTCAAGCTGTATACAACCAAAACGTCCCTTTTGATGGTTTCAAACTGGATAATGTTTGTTCACTGTCCCGAGACAATCTGACTCAATGATAACGTTATTTCACCCCAATCTCTCTGCCCACCAGATAGCTTCACGCAGACCTGTGCCATCCACCTTAACTGGCTAAAGAGACCCCGTGAATTTTCTACAGAACGCGTTAAGCAGGCTTCCTTAGTCATCATTGCAAACAAGTCCCACACTCCGTAGCCGCTTCTCAACATCAATCGCTCCATCCAATTTAATTTTGACATGAACCGGAGAATGCGGTTCCTAAGTATCTCTCTAAGAAGCCCTACATTGATTCTTACCATTGAGTGATGTGTTTAGTTAAATGTAAAGTAACTACAACCATGAATTATTATCTTCAGTAAATAATATTTTTGTTGTTTAATTTTCATAATAATAAATAAATGTTTTCAGCAAGGTTGTAGATGTCGCACGACGTTATGATGGTGGATATATGAGCCTTTGGGACCATGAAGTTGTCATAAAGGATTTTCATTTTTGTATTTTTAATTTTTTAATATAAATTAATTCGCATATGTAATAAATATACATATTATGTTACAAGTTATAATATGTTCATTTTCTTTCAAAAAAAATTAATTAATTTAAATAGAATCGGTTCAAATTAATTAAAAATCAGTTCAAATCAATACAAACCCTTATCAAAACAGTCAAAACGGGGTAGCTTGACACTCATGTTATCCGCCATTTACGAGACTGGCTTTTAGTAGGAAATGCACGCAATAGAAAAGGTCCAAAAAGAGAGGCGCGTTGCGGTTGAATTGAAGACAGAGAGAAAAGACTGAGCACTTTCAAGCAAGCTACGATCAAACCAACCAACCATTTATTTCTTTTCTTCTTCTTCTTCACTTCCGATTTCTCTGTTTCTTAGGGTTTTCATTTCTTCCACAAATCTCACGCTTGTCCTTTCCTCTGATTTTTTCCCACCCAAGTCTCTGTCTTCTTTGTTTATTCCAAATTGATGCAACATTCGTATTGTTCCAATACTTAATTTTCCTAATTATTTTTGAAAATTTAATTTTTGTTTTGGTCAGTTGAATTCTTGAAGATCACTTGTTGTGGGATCATATCATTCTCAATTTTGAAATTAGTGGAATCAGATTTGATCGTTGTGAAGTATTTGTGTTCTGGGTTTGGATTGAGAGAGTGGAGTTGTGCAACATGAAGCTGCTGGTTCGTGTAATCGAGGCTCGGAACATACCGGCGATGGATCTGAATGGGTTGAGCGATCCATACGTCCGGTTGCAGCTGGGGAAGTACAGGTTCAGGACCAAGGTTGTGAAGAAGAGCCTGAATCCACATTGGGGGGAGGAGTTCATGTTCAGGGTTGAGGACATGGACGAGGAGCTTGTCGTCTCTGTGCTCGACGAGGACAAGTACTTCAACGATGACTTCGTGGGTCAGCTCAAAGTGCCCGTTTCGCGAGTTTTTGATGCTGATAACAATTCTCTGGGCACAGCTTGGTACACCCTGCAACCCAAGAACAAGAAAGCCAAGATCAAAGAATGTGGTATTTGCTTTTGTTTTTTTGCTGTTTTGATTCTTGGTTAGATCTCAATATTTACTTTTCAGATTTGCATAGTTGTTGTTACTACTGCTCCCTTTGAGCCAAATAAAGTATCCTATTTTATCATGGTAATTAAGCATGAATTGTCACCAATGATGTGTCTCCGTAAGCTTTAAAATTAGGACACTTAATTTGAATATTGACTTGACTTCTTATTGTTATGGATACTCAAGTTGAACACTTATTCTGGGTTGGAGGTATTATTTGACTTTGTTTGTGTTCAAGTTTCAATGTGCTTATGATGCCCAGGTGTTATTTTTCAGCAGATGTTTCTTTTATTGGTTTAGGAATGACTTTTGGTTTATGATGTTTTGATATGATAGGTGAAATCCTTCTTACCATACAATTCTGTTTGAATAGTTCGCTGTTGGAAACAAATGGTTACGGTGATAGTACATTTCCTTCGAAGAATATTACAGGGTTGATGGTAGATTCCCCTTCAAGGTCTTTTAGTGGCTCATCAAACTCTGCTTCTCCATCAAGAGTGGAAGAAACTGCTAGCATCAGGGAGGAAAAGTCTTGTGCGCAGAAAACCTTTGCTGGCTGGATTGCTCAAACTTTTTATAAAAATGTAGATTCAGGACCTACTACTCCTTCTGCTGCAACTGCTGCTCCTATCAGTAGGGGCATTGACTTGCAAGAGCAACCTGCAACAGCTAAATCTGATATTGGTGAAGATAAATCTGAGGATCAGCTACCTTCTGGTACTTTCGAAGAGTTGATGAAAATATTGGAGTCTAGAGATCAAGAAAGTGGAAGTCCAAGCAATTTAACAGGGGGAGTACTTCTGGATCAAATGTATGCCATTTCACCTGCAGACCTGAACTCTTTTCTCTTTTCGCCAGATTCGAGTTTTCCCAAGTCCTTGGCGGAGGAGCAGGGAACTACTGAGCTTCAAATAGAGCATTGGAAATTTGATAATGTCGGTGGGAACTTAAAAAGAGTGGTTACTTACATAAAGGCTGCAACCAAGTTACTAAAAGCCACTAAAGCAATTGAGGAGCAAACATATACAAAAGCTGATGGGAGAGTTTTTGTTGTCTCAGTAATCGTGAGCACTCCAGATGTCATATATGGGAGCACCTTCAAGGTGGAATTGCAATATTGTATTACGCCAGGGCCTGAGCTGCCTTCTGGAGAACAATCTTCACATTTAGTAATATCCTGGCAAATGAATTTTCTGCAAAGCACGATGATGAAAGGCATGATAGAAAATGGAGCCCGGCAAGGATTGAAGGACAACTTTGGGCAGTACGGTAGTGTGTTATCTCGAAATGTTAAGCAAATTGATTTGAAGGACGTTGGGTCCGATAAAGAGCAGTTGTTGGCTTCGTTGCAGGCTGAGCCGCAGTCAGATTTGAAGTTGGCAGTACAATATTTTGCTAACTTCACTGTAGTTTCCACATTATTTATTGGATTGTACGTTCTTGTCCATATCTGGCTGGGAATGCCTAGCACAGTTCAAGGGCTTGAGTTTGTAGGTCTGGATCTGCCTGATTCAATTGGTGAAGTTGTTGTGTGTGGTATTCTGGTTCTTCAAGCTGAACGAGTGCTGGAGTTTATCTCACGCTTCATGCAGGCTAGAGCTCAAAAGGGTAATATTGTCGTTCAATAACTCTTTTCTACATTGGTAACATGTTATCATCTGTAAGGTAAACACAGTCCACCTCATGTTTAGAACCTGAGGTGTGGATCTTTCTGTTGCAAGCCTTTAGTTGTATATGAATGAGTTTGAGAAATATTGCCATTATTACACCATTGTGTACTACTCCTATAACCACTCAGTAATCTTGTATTTTTATAGGAACTGGGTGTGTTTTCTATCCATTACATTTACGGCCTTTTTAGTAGATATCTTCTGATATTTTTGCCTTTATTTTCACTGGTAACCGTATTTCATCTTATCACTATTTTTCATTTGCTAGTATTCCATTTGTTTATCAGCTCAGGGTACTCCATGATTTTCACCATATAATGTGTTTACCCTTCTCTTTGCTTCTGTTCATTATGAATCTTGATTTGTTATTTCTTTTCTTGTTATAGGCAGTGATCATGGAGTCAAAGCACGAGGAGATGGGTGGCTGCTAACTATTGCTTTGATTGAAGGAAGTAATTTAGCAGTTGTTGATTCAAGTGGATTCTCTGATCCATATGTGGTTTTTACTTGTAATGGCAGAACTAGAACCAGCTCAATAAAGTTCCAGACATCTGATCCTCACTGGAATGGTAATTTAACATATATTCCGTTCTTGCTCTTTGGTCGTGTGCAAGTTCATTTTTTTTACATTACATATAATACAAAACCTTTTAAAGCCTAAAATGCCATCTTCCTTGAATATTACTTCTTCCGTCCTATAGTGAGTGTTGCATTTGACCATATGCAAAAACAAGCATTAAAATTTTAATGCTCGACTTTCCATCCTTTAGCCCCATGTGCTTCTATGTGCTCACTATTTAAGTTGTTATGACTGACTCATGGAGGAATATTATTGGCAATCCATGCTTAGTTGATAACTAAAATGGAAGCGAGACTTATTTTTGGACATCCAGTTCCGGAAAGTAGGACCTTATTTGGGACAGGATACTATAAATTTTGATCTGAATGATTTTATCAGAGAAATGTTGCTCTTTGCAGAGATATTTGAATTTGATGCAATGGAGGACCCTCCTTCTGTGGTAGATGTGGAAGTTTATGATTTTGATGGTCCTTTCGACAATCCTACATCTTTGGGACATGCAGAAATAAATTTTCTGAAAGCAAATATAGCAGATCTAGCTGATGTGTGGGTTTCACTTCAGGGAAAGTTAGCTCAGGCATGTCAGTCAAAACTGCACTTAAGGATTTTCTTAAACAATACAAAAGGTAGCAATGCTGCTAAGGAATATTTAACTAAAATGGAGAAAGAAGTGGGAAAGAAGGTACTGACCTGCTGTTCTGCTTTTAAAATTTACAATGTTTATGTGCTTACCTTTATCTTTTATAGCCTTCTAACTTATTATTTAATACTTTATTCTAATGGAAATTTATGCAGATAAATTTGCGATCTCCTCAAACCAATTCCACTTTTCAGAAACTCTTCGGGCTTCCACCAGAGGAATTTCTCATCAATGATTTTACGTGTCATTTGAAAAGAAAAATGCTCCTGCAGGTGCTCTTTAGTTCTATATCATGTTGAAGTTATCAATGATGTTGCATTTTTATTTGTTTCATTCCCGATTTTGCACTTGAGTAATTCAAAGTGAATACATGTAAACAAGTTTATCTAATTCATATTTTCCAAGTAATGTCGTATTGATTATGATTGTCCGTGTGCAGGGCCGCTTGTTTCTCTCGGCAAGGATAATTGGGTTCTATACAAACATGTTTGGAAGCAAGACTAAATTCTTTTTCCTTTGGGTGGACATAGAAGATATTCAAGTTCTTCCTCCTACTCTCTCATCAATGGGTAGTCCAACTATAGTCATGACTCTTCGGAAAGGCAAAGGTATGGATGCTAGGCATGGTGCAAAGACACAAGATACGGAGGGCAGGCTGAAGTTCCATTTTCATTCTTTCGTGTATTTCAATAACGCGCATAGGTAAGGAATGAATATCAGATAGAAATTTCACCCATCTTTACTGAAAGCATACATTACTCACCCAATCTTTTTAAAAAAGAATATGTTTATTTGATTAAATTTGTTATACAATCTGGCCTTAATTATTGTTGGAAAAATGTTATACATATTGCCATATATATCTGGTCGGAGAGTTGTCAACCAGAGAAACTGAGTATAGTGTTTAGTAGCATTACTCGTATGTTTTTGTGTCTAGTCCCAACATAGAAAAATGGGAAGAGAAGTTTGATATTGGAATGCTTAATATCAAGTAAAAGGGGGGTAATGTTTTTGAAGTGGCTTTCACAAATTTTTCTCCCCTTGTTTATCAGCATCTTCACTCTAGATATTTTTCTTTCTCTGCATTTTATTTCTTACTCGACACAGTTGTAGCGACCCAAGAGTGCGTTTGTTTATATTCCATATACTTTTTATGACTTCCGAGCTGAGCCCCTCAAAAGTTATTTTCATGGCTGATATATGCAAACATTTACTTGTAGATTTTGTTTTAACAATTATGTTTCTGTAATATGTTGCCTGAATACTCTATGTCAGAGAAAGGGTAGATTATAATGTGGCATAATATCCTTACAGTATCTTGAAAATAGGCACAATCATATTTGATGCATGCTTGGTCAGTGCAAGGTTTAATAGTAACATACAACACATTGAAACTGTCTCCATAATTGCTTCTGAAAGAGAACAATAAAATAGGAGAATATTATGTTGACTTGAACATTTAATGGTGCATTGTAGGATAATCATGGCTCTGTGGAAAGCTTCCTTGAGTCCTAAGCAGAAGGTCCTGTTAGCTGAAGAGTGTGATGCCAAAATCCTCCAAACTGACTATGAATTTGAAGCCAGTAACCTCCGTAATGAAGAAGATTCTGATGCTAAAGGTCTCCAGACTGAAGAAAGTGGATCTTCTTTGGTCCTTGATGATGGCAATGTCACCATGTCTGAGGTCTATTCATCCGATTTTTCTATTCCTGTAAGATCTCTCTCCTTCTCATTGTGTATGAATGAAGCATGACTGCATGCGATGCATGCACAAACTTCTATCTTCTACAACAATTTGTTGCATACACATAAATCTATTTCACCAGTATCAATGCTGTATTATGGTTATTTCAGGTCAGTTTCTTCATTAAGTTATTTGGTGGAGGAGATTTAGACTGCAAAGTTATGGAGAAAGTTGGTTGTCTACACTATTCTCACACTCCATGGCAAATGGAGAAGCCTGATTTATATCGGAGGCAAATATGCTACAGACTTGATAAGCGGATTTCTGGATACAGGGGTGAGGTTACGAGTACTCAGCAAAGATCCCCACTTCCTGATAAAAATGGTTGGCTTTTTGAAGAGATTATGACACTCCACGGAGTTCCACTCGGTGACTATTTTAACGTATGGATTCCACCTTGTCTGTACCCTTTTTTGCCTTCATATTTTCCATCCTGAAAAACGAGTAATGTTTTTTTTCCTCATCATATATGCAGCTCCACCTGAGATACCAAATAGAGGATTCACCCTCAAAATCAAAGGGGAGTCAGGTACGTGCTTTCTTTGGAATCGCATGGCTAAAGAGCACAAAGAATCAAAAAAGGATTACAAAAAATATCCTCACAAGTTTGCAGAGTCGCCTGAAGTTGACATTTAGTGTGATCGAGAAAGAATTTGGAGCGAGGTAAGGAATTGCTTTATTACACTGCAGTTGTTGATATTGGGTTCTTGGTTGGAGAGGGGACTGGTGGATCTATATCTCAACAATCTAAAACAATTGTTCTCACCATTATGTTCTTTGGCAGAGCCCAAGATACTTGATCTTCAGTGCACGCTCTCTCAGTAGTCACTAGATCCTTCAAGAGGTTCCTTCTTGCTACAGTCTGAACATGTGCTGCAAGACACTAAGACCCTCAGATACACTTGTTCTGCTTCTGTTCGGTCCACCTATTCATTCACACGCCTTAAAGCAACAAGAGGATTAGAGTGGTCTCGTTTGCCAGCCGAGCACACACACAGACCAAGAAGATGACAAAGGCATCTCAGGGCCTGTCTGTCAGGACGCGGAGAAGCTTGAAGGAGTCTGTGAAGGTAGATTCTGACACACTTCTGATAACTGATATGAGCACCATAACTTTCTCTTGTCTTACCCCTGATAATAATGAACATGCATATAGATATGATAATCTCTTCTGAATTCTGATGCTATATGGGTTGTGTTTGGCTGTCCAATTTTGTATGCAATGAACAAATTTGTATGAAAACTGAGGTCCAATTGGAAATTTCAGAGTAGCTTTCTTCTTCAGCCTGGCTATGCCAGTAGTGTGTTACATTTTGCTATTATCAAGCTCAACCAGTTTCTAGTGAATTGCTTGTCATAGGTTAGCAATAACAGGTTCTACCAAGAAACATAAAGTTCTGAAAGTCTCATGAATATGTAAATATTTTCTTATACTATGTTCCTTAGCTTATCAACCTCAATACGATTACAAAATAAATTATAAATAACCATAATTAACAGTTGAGGCTGCACAGATCAGGGGATGCCAAAGTTCATACAGGAGCTGAAACTGTTCTTTGTAACAGCCTTCCTGGTTGAGACTACAAGGAAACGATAAAGAAAGTAAGAGAGTAACTAGAAAGAGATGTAGATTAGAGGGAAGAAAATTTACCAGCAGCCGCTTCTTAAGATCTGTGTTCACTTCTCGGAGTCTCTGGACCTCAACCTTCATTTGAAGAAACTCTTCCTACAAAAAGAAAATCAATCAGAAAAGAGAGAAAATTCAGAGATGCTTTTTTATGTATGCAGTGCTTTGTTAATTGTTCTGGTATAGCAATTTCATGAAACTCCTAAACTTTAATAATCTGTTTGTATTAAATATTTGGTTATACATACCTTCTTCTTTCTGTAGTATTCTTTTTGCTTGATCGACTTTTCTTCCTTGGAAAGAGCCTCCTCTTCAGGTCCTTTTCTGGATCTCCTCCTAGTGACCCAGTTCTTGCCATTATTGCCAACCTGAGTTCCAGCATTGGTTCCAGTAGTGACACATTGGCCTCGAGTGTTATGGTCACCAACAACATGTACTGATCTATCTGCTGTGTTTTCTTCTTCTGCAGCCATTTCAGGCCCAAAAAGTTCATCCAGATCAACGGATTCATTGTCGTTGTTGGGATCGAGGGAGAATGGAGACAAGAGTGTTTGCTCGAAATGAATGAAGTCTTCAAGTAGTGCAGAGAACCCTTCATGGTTTAGATTATACTTTTCATTTTGGCCAAATGGGTCCATGGTTTTGGAGATTATTGGAGATGAAAGTGTCACAGAACACAAATTGAGAAAAATGGAGGTTGTGTTTGAGCTGGAATTCACAAGGCACCAATTAGCAATTCTCTTACATTTTAGTACATGTACTTTTTTGGCTCATAAGGACATTTTGGTCAGTAAGCAATTGCTGCATTTTTGGCTCAAAACATAGTCTAATTTCTAGAGAACTGCAGAACTGGTTTTGTTCTGTTCGCATACAATCCCTCAAAACCGGTCAGGCCCATATGCTTCACTAGATCCGTCCAATTCATTTACCATACAAGTGAATTTTGATGGGATTGACCATAAAACATAACAATAATCATAAGGGTCACTTTTCAATGACAAAATCGTAACAGGATTAAGATCGATAAATTTATTTCAAATTTTTTTTCTTGTTGCCATCATTTAAGGAGATGAAATATTTAATACTTGACACGAATTCAATGTCGTGTATTTCATCAAAATAAAATCGAGATCACAAAACCCGCTTGTTCCCGATTCCACTAAACTCCATTGCACAAGGGAATAAAAACATGGACAATGTGGTGGCATCAACTGAGGTATGTGACTGCATGCCTACATTTGACTTTATTTCTAGATGTAGGTCCACCTGCTGGAGTACCCATTTGACTATTTCCATAATTTTTCTCTCCATACACACATATACATGTGTGTGTGTATATATATATATATATATATATATGTATATACATATATATATATTCTCTCCTCCTAGTCCTATATAGCCTCCATTATTATAGGTTGGCATATATATTACTCACATATGTCATGCTTGTTATATTCTTGCTTCCACTACCAGTTTTGTCACTGAACTAGTCACCATCCATGTTTTATTGTGTTTTGTATGAGATTTTATTGCATATATGCTTGGCTTCTATTCAAGTTAGGAGACAAACCATAGCATAAAGATATGCCAAAACAAAAGTTCTTGGTTTGTCACAAGTGACTATTCACAATATGCACATGCATGAATGAAGCTAAATTAATTGGTGGATTCTTGAAGCTGAGCTTAATATGCGTAGATGGATTAGGGTAATAAGATGGATAAGTTTTTGGCTCCATTTGTTTTCCATATTACATCGTCGAAGCCTTTGTGAATGATTGTGGCGAGAGGTGTCGGTGGCCTGAATTGGGAAGTGATGGTTCCAGAAGATGATTAGATTGACACAGGAGGTTGAGACGACGGTCGAATAGCAGAAACTCGTTTTGATACTACTATTTTATTGGAGATTTCTCTCTGTCTTTTGCTTTGGAATGTAATTATGTGCTGTCTTATTCATTACTGTACTATTTAGGTATATTGGTCAGGTTATAAGATGGTATATTGTATGATCATCTTTGTTCTTTTTGGACTCTAACTTGGAGGTAGACATGTGTTTGGTTATCATATTCTCTCAATTGCACTTGTTGCAGATAATTATTAATAGTATTGTTCGGTTTGTGTAAAAAAATAATAACAAAGGGATGAGAAATGATGCAACTATAAGTAATTGTCAAATTGAGGAAGGAGAGGTTGTATTCAAGAGTCGTAGATAGCACACATAATCACAAAGGATGAGAAAGTAGTAGATAAGGTATAAAAGGAAACCCTATAAAGGTCTAAGTTTGTAATGATGAGAAGTAGATATGGGTTAAAGAAAAGTGAAAATCCTGCATATGTGGAAGAAGGAAATGTTGGTCTTCTTAATCTTTACTTTTGTCTCTGATAACCCTTCAAATTTCCCACTACATTTAAAGTTTAAAGATTTTTTCTTTAGAGAATTTAAAGTTTAAAGATTGTTGGTCATTACACTAAAATATATTTGACTTTCCATTCAATGAAACAAAAACATCATTTCATTAATTATGTAACCATTTGACTTCTTTTACAAGAACTTGCTTCAATAATTAAACCGGTCATAAATTCATTGATTTGCTTAGTAAAAATTGTCTACACCAGAACTCCACGTAATCCTTCTGGTCGAGTTTCACCTGATATTCTTAATTTTAAAATTAACATCCCTTAAATTTGAAAAGGTTTCGTTTTACCCTTTTCAGTTAACTTTTTTAAAAATCTTGTTATGTTTTTTTGCGAAATGACGAAAATACTCTTGCATTAAAAAATTAAAATAATTTTAAATTTTTATTTTCTTATTTTTTTACAAAAACAAAGTATAAAAACAATATTTTAGTATTTTTTTGAAATATTTTTTTTATAAAAAATAAAAAAATAAAAAATGATGTTTAAAAATCATTTTTGAGAAAAAAAGATTAAATTTTTTTACTACCAACATAGTTTTATTCTTTATATTCTGCAATAAAAATATTATAGAAAAAATTCAAAATCATTTTTTTTTTAATTTTTTAATACAGGGTCAAGTGAAACATTTTCAAATTTAAGAAACTCCACAAGTTGATTTTGAAGTTAACGGGAGTTAAGTGAAACTCGACGCTAATTAAGAGAATTTTGTGAAAATTTTCTTTTTTTAAAAAAAGTCATAGTTGCTCACAATACAAGTCAAGTCCGGAGACCAACCCAACCCCACCTCACCTAACCTAACCCAACCCAGTCCAATACTCTTATAAACACAACGTGGCTCGAAATCTGGCATCTGGTCAGGAAGAGAACCCCTACGCCATCATAAAAGTCAATTAATTTCAAAAATTAAAGTCATAGTGAAGTGGTGATATTAAATCTTATTTTTTAAAAATATCAAATTTACATCTCTAAAATTATATACATCTATATAAAATTAGAAAATTTTTTTTGGGAACATACTTATAATAACAACTGCTCAACCTCCAAGACAACAACTTGGCAGTTAAAACATCTCCTTCACATCGTAGTAAAAGAAGACATGAAATTAATATGAGGAGATTAGGCATGTCATGACATGATCTTAATATGGGGCCTTATATATTATTTGCCATCTCATCAGTGATGATATTATACTAACAATAACATGGTGAAATTGATTCGCACGTGTGAGTAGAAGAGTACACACGCATGCAGACACATAGTTGTCCATGTTTGGCCTCCAAAACAACCAACAAAGAGCAATTACCATCAAAAGGTCAAAAGGGCCATGGATGAGGGCAGACACAGAACCCATCCCATCAATGGTGTGATCCTCAGATCACACAGATGGACGGCTCTCTAAGCGACACGTGGCCGGCAACCAAATCCAGTGGGCCACACCCCAAAGGACTAATAGAAGGAGAATATACCTAGATAGTGGGGGGACACATGATGAGGGATGCACAGAGGATCTTCCCATGGGGTGGTCCACACACTCCCAATACTTGTAACCTTAGCCAATTGAGCCTCTTTCACTAGCTATAGCCACACTTGTTCAAGGGAGACCCATAAACCCCACACACACTCTCTCTTCCCACTTGCATTCCATGCTCTTTTTGATTGTGTGAAGATAAACCAAACTCAATCATAGAGCACCAATGTCAAATTGCTTTGGGGGACTATTAGACTACTAAAGGGATAATGGGTCCGATCGGGTTTTTTAATTTACTATGTTAAAAAATATTTACCGAGACTCGAACATTGACTCCCATGCATAAGTTCAATGTGTTCAATCACATGAGCAATGTTTTATCGTATCAGTCATTATTTATCCGAGGATGTGTAATCGGAATGTGTCCAATTCATCATGAGTTTCAGAATCCGATATATGCGTAATAAGATTATAGTTGTTAAGATTCCACGTGTAAGTCCAAGTCTCACATCGAAAGAATACAGGGTATAAACAAAATTTATATACACATTGAATCCAAAACCTGATAGACTAATCTTATGGGACATATGTGAACTCTAATGTGTATATAAGTTTTCTTTGTGACGTGCTCCTCTTTGGTTAGTCCGGTATGATCATTCTTTAACTCATATTTACTTGACGTGTAATTACTAATTAGACTAATATGTACTCACTCATTACTCTTGTTGAACTAGCACTTATCATCATGGTACTAATAGCCTTTTTGATGCATTACCATGTTGACTAAAAGCTTAGAACCCAATCCAACTAACCAAACCCATTAATTATTTACTCTTCCTTCTATATGGTTTTTGGTCACACCCCTTTGAGCCTCCCTTTTTGTTGAAGATTCCCTTTGAGCTTCTCATCTCATATTATCTCCATCTTTCTTTCTGCAGATCATTACAATTACATGCATGAAACAGCAAGCATGTCACTGTCATCATCTCATTATCTTGGGGAGGCTTCATTTGGTACTACTGCTAATTGCTCAACACTCATGGAGACATGAGCTCATAGCTTTCTTGATTGTGAATCATTCTGCTCTTTGAATTGAAATGGAGCAGACAGACATCAAACAGATTGCTGTCTCAAAGGTAAGTTTCTCTCTGGGCTTCATTGGTTTCGGATTGCTCGGGCATGATTCGATTTGATTCACATCACTAAAACAACAATTTACTTATTGACTGGTTGTTGTTGTTGTTGTTCTTGATAAGTTTACTTACTTTCCTACTCAGACCAATCAAAAGGCCTCAGTGCTTTTTTGTTCTGTAATGCAGAGGAATTGAGATTCTGCTGTTCTTGTTCACTAGAAGATAGATAAAACATGAAAAGAGAGAACTTTTATCATTGATGGTTAAAAAAAGGGGAAGCTTTACAGTATATGCTTTCTTCAAAAATTCCAATGGAATATGGACAAAAAGAAAGTTATGACATAAACACTTGTCTTTGGGGTTTGCTTATATATGCTTATTTGAACTCATCTCTCCATCAACTTTCAAAACACAGAATAATATTGGCTCTGATTACCCAAAAAACCGATCAACAAGTCACCGATTTCGTTACCCAAACAAGGCTCTCACATACACATATTTGATGATATTGGTTTTGGGTTGTTATACAAATCATAAAAAAGCTACCTTTAACAAAAGGTGGGTTCTGCTATGCTTCATGTTAAGAAGAAAAACCCTCAAGTCCTTTCTTTGCTGTAGTAGATGCCATTCCCAAAACAAGCACTGCGATTCTCTTTCGCCACTACTTTGTCCGCTGCAAGAAACGCGGACCACTACCTTAGATTTGATCCAATCAATGGTGATTGTAAAGTTTCTTGGCTGCAGCAGAAGCATCCATTGTCTTTACCGCCCATGATACACCACTAGCTATAGCTACATTGCTTTGCTTTCTCGAGGAGGCGGATATTAAGCTCTTTTGTCCATCTCGAACCAAAAATGCAGATTCAGCATCCAAATTTAAGGTATGTTATTGGCTAATTAGTATTTTGGGGGGTTTCAGAAAAAAAAAAACTCAACAGCAATCAGTGGTTTAAGGGTTTTGTTGATTGGCTTGCAACAATTAGTCATGTTAAGGAAATGACTTTTTCTTCATTTTACATGTAACTGATATAAAGCCAGTCTGTGTTTTTCAGTTTCTTTAGTCACAAGGCTAATGTGAAAGGGGGAGTTTTGAGTCTTGATGCTTGCATAGCCTTTTATGGTTCTTCTACCACTTAACCTCACTTTGCAGCAACTTCCTGAAATGTACCCGACAGATTTGCGTGGTGTTAAGCATTTGTCTGCATTGCTCCTATCTCCTTAAGACACTTGTGTGCAGCGCTCTCCGGCAAAGAACTTCATATCACATTTCTCTCTTCTTCTCTACTCTTGTAGCTGAAGCTTCCTCTCTTTATGAATTGAAGGGAGGGCGCTTCTTCGGTGAAAGGTAAGGCCTATTTCCTGAATTTTCCTCTCATATCTCATGTTGCTTCTTTGATGGTTTTTATCTTTTACTTCAGAAGTCACTGTTTTCCCCTTTTCTTGAATTCATTGTTATGTTTTTTCAAGAAATCTTGTAATTCTATTATTGAAGTGTCTTCATAGACTCATATATGGTATGGTAGTGAAGCACTGAAGCTTTAACTTTACTGCAAAACATAGATGATCATGTTGGAGTACAATTTTGGTTTTCTTGCTCCCAAAGCATAGGCTATTATAGACTTGCATTCCCTTGCATTCAAAGATTTGGCTGCACTTTTTGCAGATAATTCCAGGAGAGGTATAGCCCAATTGTTGCTTTTGACCAAAGGGAAAAAGATCGCGTTGAAGATGAAGTTCATGAAACTAGGAACTCGGCCAGACACATTCTACACAGAAGAGGCTATCAGGTAAATGATAATGTTATGCTACAAATTTTCACCGACGACCAGAGATTGTGGGTGAAGTGATAGAGATCTCATTTAATAATGCAGGACTGTTCTTTCGGATGTGCCAAGTGACCTTGTCATAAAAATTAACAACATTTGCTATATCCTCCATAAGGTATAATCCATACTTTATTTTTTGATTCTAACTTGTTAATAGTTTCGTTCATCAATCGCTGAGATTGTTGTTAACGTTCTGTTGTTAGCTGCAGTATCCTCTTGTACCAAAATGTGGGCTCCTGCAGCGCCTTTGCGCGGGCGACACAGACAATGTGACGATAGAGCTTCATGACATACCAGGAGGAGAAGATGCTTTTGAGCTTTGTGCCAAGTTTTGCTATGGAATGACTATTAACCTCAGTGCTCAGAACTTTGTGTCTGCAATTTGTGCTGCAAAGTTCCTGAGAATGAGCGAGTCTGTTGAGAGGGGGAATTTTGTCCTCAAGCTTGAGGCATTCTTCACTTCTTGCATTCTTGAAGGGTGGAAGGACTCCATTGCCACACTCCAGACAACAGTCAAATTACCCGAGTGGTCGGAGAATCTTGGGATCGTCAGGAGGTGCATTGATTCGGTTGTCGAGAAGATACTCACCGCCCCGTCTAAGGTACCATTTCATGTGCAAAAACCAACGGTCTAGTATCTCACTTTTTGAAGAAGCAGTAAAATCTTCGGTGACCTATTCAAGATTTTGTACTGTTTGTCAAAATTCCTTTAAACAAATGAAAAATGGGTCTCCAGACCTTTATTTTTTTAGAATGACATAAATGCCCTTGGAACAAAAATAGTTATGAAAACTAATTTTTATGGTACAAACCAAAATACAATTTTAAGTCATGGGATCAATAGAATAAATGAATGAGATTAAATCATGCCATTAGTGATAAATACATATGGTCTATTTTTTAATCTAATGGGTAATATGAATTTCTAGTTTCCATCACAAGAATAGTATTCAGTGGAGGGAATTTTCGTCTTTTCAATTTATTTTTGACGATGATATTAACATTGCAATTAAAATAAGTTGAAGACAATATTTTGTAATGGAAAAAGCTTAGGACGACTCTTTGCAAAGGTGAATTACTATAACCCCAGTGTTTACAACTATTTTTTTTATCAACAAGGTACTATTTGACATGTACAAGGTTTGTTTTGTTGATTCACTGAAATGTGTTGTTTTGTTGTATAGGTCACATGGTCCTTCACTTACACCAGACCAGGTTATGTGAGAAAACAGCAAAATGTTCCAAGGGATTGGTGGACAGAAGACATATCAGACCTTGACATAGACATGTTCAAGTGCATCATCACAGCAATCAGATCAACAAACATACTGCCTCCTCAGCTCATCGGCGAGGCCTTGCACGTCTACGCCTCTCGCTGGCTGCCCGACGCGCCCAAAGCCAGGCCTCCCGAGACCTCATCATCTTCATCATCTCAAACCAATCACAATCAAGACCATGTCGAAAGAGATAGGAGGATTCTTGAATCCATTGTGACCATGATCCCATCAGAAAAAGGCTCGGTCTCCGTATCCTTCTTGCTCAGGCTCCTCAGCATTGCAAGCTACTTGAGTGTTCCTCAAGTTACGAAAACGGAACTGATCAGGAGATCGAGCCTTCAGCTCGAGGATGCAACGGTCGATGACTTGTTGCTCCCTCTGCACTCATCTCCTGATAACAATTCCTATGACATTGACATGGTTGGCGCGGTCGTTCATAGCTATTTATCCATCTGGCGAAGACAATCGTCCGCTCCTCCTCAAGACAGCGCGCTTTTGAGATCTATCAGAAGAGTAGGGAAGCTCGTCGATTCTTATCTTCAGGTAGCTTCGCGCAACCCGAACATGCCAGTTTTGAAAATAGTCTCTCTTGCTGAATCCTTGCCAGATATCGCCCGCCCGAAACATGATGATCTTTACAAGGCAATTAACATATATCTCAAGGTACATTATCAGTCACATTACAAAATGTCAAGCAAATTTACAGCTTCAAGTTTTTTGCAAGGAAAATGACACTTCACTACACCTAACTATGGATATTTCACACATTGCTGCCTCAACAATTTTTTCTTCTTCTTTGGTACCATCTAACTTGTATTTTGGGACAATTTGATGCCAAATCTTGTTCCAAAATAGCATAGTTAGCCGTAGTAAAATGCCATTTTCCTTTTTTTTATCAATAATAAAGCAGTAAATACTGATCTGATTGTCCGTATCAAAATTTGAACTCACGTAGCGGTTTAAAGTTACTGACTTATTTTTTGGAGTGAGCAGGAGCATCCTGAATTGAGCAAATCAGAGAAAAAGCGCCTTTGTCGGGGTTTAGACTGTCAGAAGCTATCCCAGGAAGTGTGTGCTCATGCTGTGAAAAATGAGAGGCTGCCACTGAGAACAGTTGTGCAGGTGCTCTTCTTTGAACAAGAGAGATGCTCCGGTTCCTGCTCGAGATCAGCCAAGCAACAGACAGAGGATCATGAAGAAAGATCGAAAAGCGGGGAAAAGAATCATCATCAGAAGAAGATGGAGATGGTGAGGAGTGAGATTGAGGAAGTGTCTGCAAGTCATCAGCTGGACCCCAAGAAAGTGGTGATGCAAAGGAGAAGCAAATCAGACAGAGGCAGAGACAGGTAGTGAAGGGACTATCTATCTCAGGTTGGTTTATTGTTTCATGGTGCAGACAGTGACACATCTGTTTCATGGTACATATGCTTTTGGGTTACTCCTAAACCAGTTTCTATCAGTACAGAGTTCCTTTTAGAAAACCATTAGTGTGATTCTCATTTGATTTAAATTTGACAGAGCCATGCATTTGTGGAGGTATATGTGTGAGAACAATGCAATTTGTTCAATAAATAAAATGAACATCACATGTATCTCAACAAGCCTATGAGCTTCAATGAATAATTCAGTAGTGGATTGAAATTGAAATAATTTGTTGTAATTACATATGTAAGTCTCAAGTGACTATTGGAATTATTTCATCTTTACTAAATTTACTTATTTATTTGTCAATGATGCGGGAGTATCGAGCTTGGTAATTACTAGTATTTTGATTCACATTTTGATCATTTTCACCCTCAATTTGTATATAAGGAAAATGCCAGTTTATTACAGCTAATTTTGACACTTTGGTACTCTAACTATAACTATTTTATCTCATTGTAGTACCTTAACTACAAGTTTGGAACAACCTACACTAAAACACATAAACTATCACTGGTTGGAAAAAAAAATAAAAAAAATGTAAGTGTGAAAGATTTGGTCGGAGATGTGGTCCAGATCTGATCTTCTTTTCTTCTTTAATCGTTTTTTTTCCAACCAGGGGTAGTTTAGTTACTTTTGGTATTTTAGGGGTATGTTGTCCCAAAATGATAGTTAGAGTACTAAAAAATATTTAAAAAAATAGTTAGGGTTCAAAGTGTTAAAGTGGTATACTTAGGTGTAGTAAACTGTCATTTTCGTTTGTATATATCATGTTTGTGTACAACACAATGTCTTCACGGTTGTGTTAGTCCTATTTTGTAGGTTTGGAAGAAAAAGTTGAGAAATTGAGGCTAAATCGCATAAGAGAATCCTAGAACGTAGCATAATTTTTCAGAGGCATAACTCTCTCTCATACGAGTTTCGTTTTCGGGTCATAATCTGTCTAATCGCAGATAACCGAAAAATATACTCTAGTATATGACACGGGCCATTGACACACCCTGTGACATTTTCACATATACCGCCACAGAGGAGATCAAAGAACAAGAGCGTCCTCCCTATTAGTCAATACACTCTGATTCTACCGCACACACCATTTCTCAATTATCAGATTTGAATATTTCGTCGACGTCAGTTCTCGTCATCGTTGTTAGATCTCCACCGCGCATGGAGGAACAAATCAGAGAATGAGATGACAACGAGAGGGAGGAGCCGTGTGCGGCGGCGAAGAACACGAAGAAGTCGGTGAGCGGCCGACGACGACAAGGTTGGAGACGACGGTGTCGATTGGTGACGACATGGAGGCGGAAGCGATTAAAATCATTTCAGATCGTCGATTAAAATTATTTTTAATTTGAATTGGCTTTGATTGTATGTTCTTTGTAACATCATTGTTTTGAGTTTGATTGTAGAGGCTTTGTTCCTATTGATTGTTGCTCAATTGTTTATTTGAACTCATATGGAAGCATATGTATAGTTTGATTTGCGATGTTGAAATTAATTCACTAAAACTGATTTTTGGGCAGACAAGAGAGAGAGGATTCAATGACACAAGTTTGAAAATTTGAATGACAATAAAAGATGTGATTGGTCGTTTCACACTAAAAACTAACAACAACGTTAATTCAAAATAAAAGGTAAATGTAGTTGAGTGAGATTTTTTTTAGTGTACCTCTCTTAGACGAAAATATTAGTCTACTTTAATTATGTAAAAAATGTATCAAATTAATTGTATTTATGTGAGATTATTTTAATGTTAAACCTATTATTCAACTGAGAGCTAAATAATCCTTTGATATTTAACAACTAATTGTATTATTTAAAAATTAAACTAGAATCATAGAAGATATTTTGAACTTTTACCTACCAATCTGGTTAGATTTAATGAAAAAATGAGGTAGAATGATCTATAATTATCATTAAGACTTGTATAGGCAATTGAAAATTAGAGTCTTGGTTAACGGTTGATGCTTCACCACCAAGTTCTTGCTGTGGAGTCGTGCAGTGAGCAGCGAGTCACTAGCAAAAGGCCACGTGTAAGAAATGCTTTGTCAAGTGTTGACTGACTGCTTACAAATATAGCATTAACATGTCATGGAAGCTTTTCACTTCCAGACAAAAAATCAAAATCAAAACCTTCTTCTTCCCTGATTTTTCCAATCCATCTCCAATTCAGTACAGAGAAGGAACAAAAGAAAGAGGTAGGGAAAAACAATAACAGTCTTTTCAGATCTTATTTGTTTATTCTCAATCCAATCACTCTCAATCATTTTAGACCCAAAATTGAAACCCCAATTGAGCCCCGGTTTCTTCTAGAGTGAGACATTTCTCAAAATCTGTACTTCTCTCCTGTTTTGAATCGCTCCCCTTTCTGGGTTCTATAAAGGTAATGCCTTTTGATTTGAGCAATTCTTTGGGGTTCAATTGAAAAGCTCTAATTTTTATTTGATTGGCGTGTTTGTCAGATTCGATTTTCTTGTGGGTGTGATTTATTTGCATCAATTCTCGCTTTTGAAGGTGTGTCATTGTGGCTGTTGGATCGGGTCATTTGGTTCTTCAACAACCGCTGAGTGGAATTCAATGACTGGTCATTGAATTTTCTTCATTTCTTGCTTGCATTTGTATCTGTGAAAATGACATTTCAATGTTGCGGCGTGTCTCTGTGATTAGTTAAAGGCCAAGGTCGTTTTGAGCTTGAACTGAATCTGGATTTAAATTTTGTTGTTCATGCTCTTGGGGTTAATTTATTGGGGTTAATTTATATTTTTGACCTTTAGTTGTTGAACCCCAGTTTTTTGTTTCCCTTCCCTGGCTATGATATGTAATAATATGACTGTTAGATGCAATTGAGTGTCTGAAGAACAGTGTGCAGCTATTTTGTCCGATTCATATGTGCCTTCGTATCATATGATATATAATACAGTTGTTTCAACGGCTTTTAAAATGCATTTTCGAGTATATAATCTGCATTGTTAAAGTAGGCAAAAATGGAATACTTGTTATAAGGGCGAATTTTCTGATGCATCTTTGTTACTGGTACATGTTGCAGTATACAAGTAAAAGGCTAATTGTCAGTGTCAATCATAAAATACTGCACTCCCGCCCACGTATGGAGTATTTTGGAGTCTGGAAGAGATCATGGTGCAGTGCTTAGACCAAATAAAGCATTTCTGTGCTGCTGTGGCAAGTTGTTGTGAAGCCGATTTAGATAAGCAACCCAGGGGTCTCGATGATCCAGAAGTCCTAGCGAGGGAGACTGTTTGTAAGTTGCATATCTAGTTCTCATGGTCGCATCTTTCTTTTATTTTGTTTGTAGATACTGGATTTAATTGTTTTTATGTGCTTTATTAAAATCACAGTTTTGATATGTTTCTTTTTCTGCTTTAGTGTCACTTATTTTAAAAATGACTTACCGATATGTCTAGTCATACATTATCATTAAAAGGTAAAGATGAAAACAGAAGTTGAGTTAGTTGTGATTAGAGATTATAAAATAAGGATCACTAATTCTTAGTAGCACAATCTTGAATTCATAACTGAGTCCATTCATCTTGACAAAATTGTGCCACATTTCCATAAATGTGGATTTTTTGTGTAGTTAATACAAGGCATTTTTGTTAAAATGCTAAATGAATTGTGCTCCCATCTTATTGTGATTGAATTAAATAATCTGTGGGTAAAAGTTACACCTTTATATTTTTTAACTGTAAAATAAAATATTTGAATAATGTTGACTAAGATCTTTTATTTAATTTATAATTCAAATGCAGTTAGTGTAAGTGAAATAGAAGCATTGTACGAGCTATTTAAGAAGATCAGTAGTGCTGTGATTGATGATGGGTTGATCAACAAGGTAACGACAAATTTATAGATCATTACTTTACTGATATTGCTACCTTATTTGCTCTGTTTGTATTGAATTCCATATTAGTCTACTATATATCTTGTTTTATGGGAGGCCTTCTTTACAGGAGGAATTCCAGCTGGCATTATTTAAGACAACAAAAAAGGAGAGCTTATTTGCAGATAGAGTATGTTTCTTATCATTACCTTTTGAGTATAGTTGGTTTAATCATTGACCTGTGTTCAGCAGTGGCACCCTTTTTCCCTTGATGAGCTAGCATTCTTGCATGTTTTGTTCCTTCCTATATGAGACCATATTCTTTGAATGTCTTTCTGGATCATATAGGTCAACTGCACTAACTACAATACGCAGAATGGCTAACCATGGGTTCCTTTTTATGTACATAAGTATACCTTATTACCTACATATTTAGATGATGATGTTGGAATGCCTTTTCGTATTATGTATGTGTAGAAATAGAAAATATTATTGATAGATTCTTGGATGATGAAGTACAAGAGTATGCTACCGCCTACCTGCATGAGCCAATTCATTGGGATATTATCCATAAATTCATTCTTTTCGATAAATACTTGTGTGTTTCCTTTGGTCAAAGAGAAGGACTTTCAGGATGTAGACCCAAGGACATATTATTCATTCATACTAGAAAAGGAAATATAACAGTGTTTGCATGTTTGTTGCTAGGTGCTCATGTTTGAATGACCTTTACACACTCTAGTTGACATACAATTATTTGCGCTTTCGGTTACTGCACCAATTCTTGATTTTTTGCGATCTAATTACGGAATATGTAGGTCTTTGACTTGTTTGATACAAAGCACAATGGGATATTAGATTTTGAGGCATTTGCTCGTGCTCTCTCTGTGTTTCATCCCAATGCACCAATTGAGGTTAAGATTGATTGTAAGTGTTTGTAATTCTTATAAAAGTAGAGGGTTTTGTAGATTGTATATCATGTGAGGGAAGTCAATATGACCGAAAAAGCTTTAATTAATTTATTCTATTATAGCTTTCCTCATGTTCTTTTTTGGCGCTCACTTTGTTGTGATTGCATACTCAGCATGGAAGGTCTGTTTGATGTTCGACTTTTCCTTGCAGTTTCATTCCAACTGTATGACCCCAAACAACAAGGGTTCATTAAAAGACAAGAGGTAAATACTATGATCACATGTTCATTGAAGATTTCTGTGCTACTATCTCGAGGATGTCAAATATCAATGATAACAAAGTATTTAAAGCTGCCCTCTGTGGAATAGTTGTGCTGGACATTTCTTAGTTCTTTGGGAAGACGTCCTTACTAAGTTACTACATCTATTACAATTATTGGCATTTCTTTTTTCTTTGGCTAGATGTACTTACCTACTACTTACCTGTTGTTTAATGCTACGAGTATTATGTAATATCGTGTATATACTCCTTTATAACCATCAAATTCATTTCCACCTGTGGTTATTGCCATAGAAAAGATTAACATTCACTACTTGCTTCATTGACTACATTCTATTTTTGTTTAATTACATTTCTTAGATTGCCACATGACAGTCAGCTTAATTTGTTGATTATATGCCATCAGTTTTATACGGTAACTTGACCATCAATTACCTAATGTGCAGGTAAAACAAATGGTAGTCGCCACTCTTGCTGAATCTGGCATGAATCTGTCAGACGCGGTGATAGAAAGTATCATTGACAAGGTGATTCCACAATTTGGTTGATATAGTGCTCTTTTGATAGCAATAGCAGTCTTTGTTTTGTGTTGTCTGCACTCAACCTTTATCATGTTATGATTCGTCAGTTCACCACATTTTATTTCGCCTAATTAGCTGATGCTTTAACTATGTACTCCAGACTTTGAAGATGGAAGCATATTTGTTTCTTAACATATTCCATATTCTTTTCACAGTAAAATACTTGGGGGAGAGGTGTAGTTCACGTAGTAGATTTCTTAACTTATTATTTTTCATTTAAGCAAGTTCTCATCAAAATAATAATTCGAACATTACATTCTGTATGTAAACATGTTTAGGTAATTGCAATAATATTCTCATTAGATGTGTCTTTATCTTTGTTTATACAAGACCTTTGAGGAAGCCGATACCAAACATGATGGAAAAATTGATAAAGAAGAGTGGCGAAGCCTTGTTTTCCGGCATCCATCCCTTCTGAAGAATATGACTCTCCAATATCTCAAGTGAGTAGCCATTTTTTTTTTATTGTTATTGCATATGATATGAGGGTGACTGTTAGCACTTACTCTGTCGGTATGTTTTCTCGTGTATTACCATTACTTGCATATTGAGATAACGTCTTGCATTCACTAGGGACTCATGTATATGTTATTTTGATGGAAAATTTACAAACTTTTTGCTTCGTGTTCTGCGGATATTAAACCCTTATCAAATTAGAAGCTTGTCAAGTTTTTTTTGGTTCGAGTTATTGCAATCTGTTGATGTTGAAAGAAACTTCAAATTAAGGATTTGGCAACTTATATGTGGGTTGGTTGTTTTTTTTTGATAGAGACATCACCACCACATTTCCGAGCTTTGTGTTTCACTCTCAAGTTAATGACACCTGATGCATCAAGCTCATACAGTAAGTTCGTCAACTTCATCAGCTTCATTTTATGTGCGAGATTGATGACTACTTAGTTGGCATTCCCCCACGTTTGTTTGGTTAGAGTCGAGTTGGAAAACTTGTTCATTCAGATTTCAATTTGATATACAACCGGTTGCTGAGAAAGGCTCATGTGCCTGCCCTTTGTATATTGAATAATAATCGATGAGTATCAAACAAAAAGGACTGACTAAAGATTTGATGGAATGTGTATATGGATTTATCGTATTTTTCATGGAAGAAGCGGGTTTTAGGTAAGGAATCTATATAAGTAAAGAATAGTTTTGATTATGCGAGTTTTTTTTTTTTGATAAGCTAGGGATTTTATTGCATAAAAAAGAGAATACAATAGATAGGAAAAGAAGAAAAATCTAAATACTACCCAGAACACACGAAAACCAACCACCAAAAAGACTAATGGGTTGGACCAAGGTTGGTTGGTGTCTAGATAAAAGGTTGGTGATGGCATGGTGTCTCTGGGTCACAACGAAGGTTCTAGCATTTTACGAGATGATCCTCATTGCGAGGATCGAATCTCTGGTCGCTAGCTTCTTCCGCAATTTTTAAATCTACATTGATTTGCTCAATGTGAAAGCTGATGTCCTCCCCAGTGTCTCTAACCTTGAATCCAAGTGACTTGCAGTAGGCCCAAGTCCTTTGTGCTAATAGCTTGGAGTCCGTGGT
>JAYMTP010000814.1:0-28816 GCA_036897365.1 Geranium brycei | reverse complement strand
ACAAAAAAAATAAAATTAAAATTGGTGAAATTACGTTGTTGTCCTCTTCTTCAACCTCTCGCTCCTCTCTCGCCTTTCTCTCTCTTCTTTGCATTAGGGTATGAAAGTGTCATTTCACGATAGTTAAGTGTAACAAAGTATCATTATCCATTTTTTATCGTAAAGATATTATTATATTGAATAAAAATATATAATAAATAAAAATAATTGAGCTTATGCCATTTATTTAATAAGCTCAATATTTATTTTAAATTTAAATCTTGATTATGACGGATTTGAACAGCTCGTTAAAATTACAATTCATTTACATCTCAACTATTGACCATCATTTAGTTTAGAGTACACCACTGGTTTTTATAATTTTCTCTTCCATTTTAAACATATAATTAGAAATCAAACTCTCTTCCAAGTATTCAAATCTTCGATCATTTGTATAAGGATAATACACCAAGATCGACTCAAATCCTATAAACTAATGAGTCTTAATATCTTCAATTGCATGGTCCATCCAACTTGCAAGGCCAAACATTTAGAAGAAAAATAGATGTTACTTTCTTATGTTACTACTCGAATAGTGGATGGACCCTTTGGACCACGAGATTTGGAATTGAAAAATCAGAATCGTAGTTGATAATTCGGTTTTTGTTCTGAATGTGAGAGAAATATTTAATTTCGATTCGGTTTTAATTTTCGAAATTGATAACCGTTGATTAACTGATAAGAACCAAACTGGTTTGCATCGTCACGTGCCATGCTTCGTGGGATTTAAGGAGGTGGGTTAGAATGTGTATAAGATTTGGGTTGGGTTGGGTGGATAGTGGGCTGGGCTGTTGGGCCTTTCAAAAAAAGGGATTCAATTATTTTAGTACTTTTAACAATTGCAAATTTAATGGTTTTACATATTTTTTTTGAAAGACCCAATAGTCCAACTCACTACTCACCCAACCCAGCCCAAATCCTATACACATTCTACCCCACCCCTTTAAATCCCACGAAGCATGGCAGGGATCGAACCCCGGCCGAGGTCACGGTTCAATATGTCCTGGACCACTATGTCAGGGCCATCTTCTACTGGTTTTGCATATAAATCGTCATCAAAGTAGTCAAATTCTGCCAGTAATTCAATCATGAATTCAAGACTGAAAATTATTCGGTTTTAACCGAGTAGGATCAGAACCAAACCAACCAAGATTAGACCTTAAACCGAACCATTTTTAATGGTTCCAAATTTGGTTCTCATATGCTGAGAACTAAAAAGTTTAGTTTGGATCAATTCTAATCGGTTAAGTTCCGATCTAGAATTAATCGTGCCCACCCCTAGTCCAATCTCTTAAACAATAACTAATGAGCCACATTAATCATATTTGACATTTTAGAGGTTGAACATTACTATACAAATCTCACATTAATTTCGTTGAGAAATGAGAATCTTCTATTGTTCATAGAAAACATATTTTCCCAAATGAGGATTGATTAATCATCAAGAAGACAAAATCAGCACGACCACAATACCAAACGTGTGCCTCGTCACAGAGGATCACAAACGAGAACCTTCTCGACGAACAAACACGTATGAAACAACCTGATTGGATCGTGTAAATCACGCGCTACCTTATTGGCGGAGAATTGTCATTCCCAAAGTGACCTCTTCGAGCCCCCTTTTGTGCTCTCCCATTTCTCTCCCGAGCGATGAACTTCTGATTTCGTCGGAGATTCGCCAAAATTTTCACAGGAATTCTGGGTTTTGGATCAGAGATCGAAGAAACGGAGCAATGGCTCAAGCTGTGGAGGAATGGTACAAGCAAATGCCGATCATCACCCGCTCGTATCTCACAGCCGCCGTCGTCACCACCATCGGCTGCTCTCTCGATGTACGTCTCCGACCCCTTCAGATTTGCGCTGAAACTGTTACGATTGAGCCCAAAAGCTTGAGAATTGAGTTTTTGATTTGATTTGATTATTGGAATGTTGATGCTTTGAAGGTTGAGTGTTGGGGTTGGGTGTGAACTTTTGTTTGTTGGGTTTATTTTTCTGTTCATTGAAATTGTGGGTTGTTAATTTCTATGCACTTGAAGGAAGATTTGGCTTCCAAATTGAACTGGGTTTGGGAAAGTTTAGTTTTTTTTTTCTTCTTAATAACACTTAGTTGGTTGTGGGATGTTGCAGATTATATCTCCTTACAACCTGTATTTGAATCCGAGGCTTGTGGTTAAGCAGTATCAGTTCTGGCGCCTCGTCACTAATTTCCTCTACTTTCGGAAAATGGGTAATTGTTCTATGTTTTTGTTGTGATGAGTCTTTTGTTAATTTCCTATTAGAGGAGCTTGTTTCACTAGCTAGCACTTTGAATATCCACATTGATTGATTTTCCAATGCATGTGCTCTATGCTCAGTTGAGCTGATAAAGTACATTGTCTCGATATAGTTATCATTCTTGTCACGACTTGCGTTCAAATGTAATGTTTCAGAGCAAAACGGAGTGCTGTACGTTGATATTCATATCTGTTTACTTGTTTGCCGAAGAATATGATGATCATTTCTTGTATATAGTGTGTCCTGCCATTTCATCTAATATGGATGAATATCTGTTTGTTTAAGTATGGGAATTTTCTCAGATGTTTATATAGATTTGGTTGTGGATCTAATTCATGCAGAGATTTCATAGGTTTTGATGCATCAATTACTCTAGTTCATGCAGAGATCTAATTCATGCTGAATCTAGGATCTCCACACATTTCACTTGTTACCGCTCTATGCAGATTCAAGATTTTAAGATTGCATTATGAAGTACGAACATGAAAGCAATAAAAGTTGCCTATTCGTTTTGCCTCGCTATTTCAATGTAGGATCGTATTGGTTCATATATCTCAAAATGGTAGATTTAGATTAATGTGCATTGCAAGATGCAGTTTGATGTCCATTTAGGTTTAAGCTTTTTGAAGCGAGTTTATCGGGCTGTATATGAAATTTAAATTTAGAGCAACTTGTTGAACTACTTGTTGGTTCATCATCAGAAACACATGCAATCATGAATTGCTTCATATTTTTCAGTTGCCTGATAAATAATGTGTTACTTTACTTCTATCCTCTCTTTATGCATTACTAAGGTGAAAATACATCCGCAGAGTAGAGATGAGATTCTGAGATGAAAATGTAGTCAGCTATAAGTAGGATAGTCCTTTCCTATATGCAAAGTTCTAGATATAAGTTCTCTTTTTATGCCTAACGCATTCAAAGTTTGTAGTTCTAAATATGTTGTGCAGTTTTTATTCCAGCAACCATCCCATGGACTGCCAAGTTTATGGCTATTATGTTCTGCCATTAAATGTTTTATCCTGATTTACATTCTGCAACGTCTCAATTGTCATTTGGCCATAATTTAAATAAACTATTTCTAACATCGTTGCATCTTGGTGTTCCAGACTTGGATTTTATGTTCCACATGTTCTTTCTTGCGCGATACTGCAAACTTCTTGAAGAGAACTCCTTCAGGGGAAGGACTGCGGATTTCTTCTACATGCTCTTGTTCGGTGCTTCTGTTTTGACAGGAACTGTTCTTATTGGAGGCATGATACCTTATCTGTCAGAATCTTTTGCAAAAATCATATTCCTCAGCAATTCACTGACATTCATGATGGTGAGTTTCAAAAGTCTTTGTTCAGACGCAAAATATGTTCTGTTGATACAATTTTTTTATGCAATCCTATTTCTTTTTTGTATTCAACAGGTTTATGTATGGAGTAAGCAAAACCCTTTCATCCATATGAGCTTCCTGGGCCTCTTCACATTCACAGCCGCTTACCTACCATGGGTGAGTGAACTCCTTCGTCTTGCAGACATTATCCGTCAAAACTGCCATACGAACAAACATGGAGGATTTACCCTTAAATTCAATTTTGAATGAATGCAAAAGCTTCTTTTGGATGTAGTAACGACAATTCCTTCTTTATCCTGTAGGTTCTGCTCGGGTTTTCTGTCCTCATCGGTGCTAGTGCTTGGGTGGATCTACTGGTGCGTTTATTTCTTCCAAAAACTATGCAAATGTTTTAACATCAAACTTGTTATTTCTGTTACACACCCAGATCCTATTAACTGATAGTTTGAATAATTGAATCTCCATGAGCTTTATATATAACTAGTTAGAACTTTTACCCAGGTGTAAGGTTCAAGAAATTGGAAAAGGATTTAATTAGGCCATAAGATGGAGTGTGGAATAGTTTGGGTGGGAACATGAACTTCTTGTGTTAAAAAATGGGATAACCAAAAGCTGTTGATAGGACTGCTAAAAAAACCAAACCAACCAACCCGCAAAAACCGAACCAGATAGATTCAAAGCAGTCTGGTTGTGTTATAATAAAAACAACTACAAACGGGATTGTAGAAATTGAGTTGATAGAAACATGACTCATTTTAGGTAAATTATCTTCATTAATCGAGCTTATGAATATTAGGCCAATAAAAAATAAGTCAAAAGAGACCCAGAAAGTGGAAAATATATGAACACCGGTTCAAATAAATCTGACCGAGCCGGAGCTTATGAATACTTGGCCAATAAAAAATAAGTCAAAAGAGACCCCAAAACTGGAAAATATATGAACATCGGTTCAAATAAATCTGACCAAGCCGAAACAAATGCCACCAGTTTGGTTCCGATTTTGAATTTTCTTAAAACCAAGTTGGTCGGTTTGGTTTTAGACCGGTTCAGCACTCCTAGCCACGGGTGAGGTGGCAGAGGCCTCATAAAATAAGCATAAGGTCGCTGGTTCCAATCCCAACGCTGGAGCTATTGCTGATAAAAATAGGCTTCCTATATCCATACAAATGGTTTTCTTCTGCAAAACTTACGGTTTCTCCTTGTTTCGATCCAGGGGATGATAGCCGGTCACGCTTATTACTTTCTCGAAGACGTGTATCCACAAATGACAGGGCGCCGGCCCCTGAGAACACCAGGGTTCATCAGGGCACTGTTTGCGGAGGAACCTGTGGTGGTGGCAAGGCCTGCAGATGTGAGATTTGCTCCACCTGCAGTGGAGCTTCACCAAGATTAGTCAAGGCAGGTCAGGTCCTTGAGAAAAAACCCTAATCAATGAAGCTACTGTCTTTCTTTCCACTGTAAGTAGCTACAAAAAGGATCATTCACATTTTACCCTGTAAGTAAATGTAACTTATAGGATTCTTATACTACCTTGACATAGAGTTGCTCTTGGACTTGGTGTATTTGCCTTTAATCATTAAACTTTGTTCCCGTAACACAGTTTTTATTGCAATTTTGTATCCCTTGCGGCCTTGCCCCACAAATTTTAGAATGTCTTTGATGAGGGAGAACAATATATCAACAAGACTGAAAGAGATCTCGAAAATGGAGTAACAAACACAATCCAAAGGGTGATACAAAAAACCCGAGTGGAGAAAAAAAAAGAGAAGTATAAGATATCTGCCTCGAAAGCCCAAACAAGAGCACTTGAAGCTCAAGAATGAGTTCTTCATTATGGTGTGCGGTAAATCTCATAGCTTTGAGTTGACCCAAGCATCCTAGATCACTTTCCTGGAATTAAGGTGATGATCATTGGGGGAGGTGACGGGGTGAGATCGTTGTTTCCCAGAGCTTGAAGTAAGTCAGCGTCACAAGACTCGACCTTGGATTTCACGAACTTTTAGACTTGACCTTGGATTTCACAAACTTTTTATGCTTGCAAGGATGAGAGGCGCCCGAATAGTTATCAAGGAAGACCGCAATGGTTTATTTTGCTTAATTTGTAAATAGTACAAATAAGTTGTACTCTAGTTATTTAAGAATGACAAAATATTCCAAACTTGACATGATCTGATATACACTATTCGATCAAGCTATTGGATAACAAATTTTCTTGAACATTATTATGGAAAATGAGGAATGGGTTTCAACTTCAATCCAGCTTTTACAAATATCAGTATGGCTAGAGACACAGCAAATATGAAATTAATTGCTTATGTCAAGGAATTCTTATATATATTTGCCTTTTCACGCTATCAGCCATCAGCCAGAGACAATTATGTCAAAACTCAAACAAGATGAAGCAAATCTACCTTATTAAATTACATGAATAAATTCTTCAGCAAAGCTACAAATCGCTGTGATGCAAGTAAAAAAAAAGAATTTGCTGGCACCATGAGAGCCACACCATAACACAATATTTTCTGGCTCTGGTTCTCTTGCTCAACTCCAATGAACCACGAAAAAAACGATTTCCAGCGAGAGAGAAAGTACGAAACCAAGTACAAGGCCGCCTTGTGTGCGGCTAACTTATGGGGTGATATTGGGCGGATATTCTCTTAGGGGGCAACTTGCGGAGAATGTAAAGAACGAGGGCGGAAGGTAGAATCTCGACCAGCTGTTATTTACAAGCAATATAAAGAAGCAATGTCAAGAAGCAAAGAAAAGGGAGAGATATTCACATATAGAAAGGATTAGCTTAATAGATTACCATGTAGTAGATGAAGTTCAAAACCGGATGATACAAAACATCGAGTGATGCAATGGTATCAAAAGCTGATAAAACATCCTGCATTTTGGAAAAAAAACAAGGTTTAAGTGCTCGCTCGCTCGCTGAAAATATATGGAACTGGAAGCAGCAATGCCTCATAAAGCATATGAGGAAACAGAAGTCATACATAACTAACTACTTTTGAATCTTCTACCGATACAAACTTACTTCAGTAACTTCCTAGAGTGGTTTGTTTTGATTATAAAAACGCGTGTAGATTGAAAAAAGTGTCATATTTTTTTAAAATCTGGAGTTTCATGGGGCAAAATTGCACAACTCATTTACGATACAGGTCGAAACTTACCACAAAGCATCTTATCAGAAAGCAGGTGAAACATATGGCCGTAACAGATCCAACCTGCAATAGAAGGCACAACTAGAGTCAACAAAATTGATATACAGTTTATTCATTTAAGCTTATTTATCATAACTAATCTAGCAAATATGTTTTGAAAGCTTATAGAACGCAAAAAAAGACCTCATGAAGTTTCTTCCTTCGCCCTTTGGACTCAATTGGAAAGCGCCTCAGCATGAAGAATAATCTGGAAGAATCATGTATGACAGTTCACGGGAAAAATTAATCAACAGGTACTAAAGATGGCTTACATACTGCGAATGATACATAAAAAGAGAAACTCCACATGCTCCAAATATAATTAACACGAAGAATGATATTAAAAACTCACCTTCCTCCATACAGCAGAAAGCCCAATGCAGCTATGAATGACACCACTGGGAGAAAAGAACATAATAAATATGCATGCTTAGAAATAAAAGAAGATGAGATATGTAGCATGCATAACATATTTTGGAGACGTGACAATATAAAATTTTAAATCTGCAAGAGTGGTGTTTTTAGGCGTTTAGATGGACTGGTACAAGGCCTGACCTGCAATAAATATCTTCCCGATGAATTGCACCACACTGTTGTCATCTATCCAGAGATATACCCAGATGCAAACCTGGTGACATCACCTAATTTCAGTAAACCTTACAAATGATATCAAATACAACCAGAATTTACAAAATGATGTTTCTTTAGTGCCCCGTTGGGATTATAATTTATAGGGTTTATGCTAGGGTCTAAAGAGCACATTTACTCAACAAATGCGGATGTATCCTGCAGCAACCAGATATAAAAATAGCATACCATTATACCAGCCAAAATAGAACCTCTTGCTGAAGGATGTGATAAAGATTTCATAACATTGTCAGGGAAAAAAAAAGATGTGCTATCATATATGCAAAATCTAGTGAACACAAAATCGATTACTGATTCCACCAAGGGGAGCTCCTTGGTTCTTTTGAATAGTCCTCAGCCTAGCACTTTTTCCATGTCCAATTAATAAATACTTGTCTTATTGTTACAAAATTTGGATATGCGATAAAATGTAGATCAATTACGTCGTCAATGCAGGTTAGACCATGTCTGTCTAAAGGGCAAGAAAATGTTAGTTCGGTCCAGAATGCAAGCCAGGGACGCACAATTTATTTCTATAAATTCAAAGCCACACTATCAATTTCCTACATGTGATATTCTTTAAACTAATAAAAATCAACAAACCTTGAAGAGCTAAGAAATAAGAGGTAATAGAACTTAGGATACTATTGTTGATACGAAGATCCCCCATGACTCAACTAGCTACCAGAGATACTTTATGTACTAATTCTGGCAGTAAAAGTTCAAATGAAACGAAGTGCACCTGTACAAAGTATACTCCAGCATTAACTAAAATAAAGACGATTCTCAGTTTGTCTGTAGGTAAGCTTCTTGCCTGCACATTTACATGGAGAGAAGTCAAAAAGACCGGATCAGTTTGAAAGACAGAATTGTCTTGTAAAGGTTATAAATACATCTTACTCAACCATCAACACGTGAAATAATGGAAACCCATAACCCTCAATATGGGAATCAAAAGACTACTTGCCTGATGATATATCTCTGCCCAAAATAGGACTAGAAGTGTGTATGTAGAGAAAAATAGAAGCCCCGGAAGTTCCAATAATACCCAGGTTAGTACCTGGGGTGAAATGCAGCAATCCAATGTTAAATTTTAGGCAATACGAATATCACATGACAAAGGATGCATTTGAATTTCCAAACTACAATTGTTTGTGAGCACTCAGTTTTAAGCACAATCCGATTCCAAAATACAATTTTTGGTAAACCAATTGTCGTTTTGTAGGCATTTTAGAAATATTAGGAGGCATTATTAGATTTAGAGGTTTCACTTGGGGTTGAACCACTATCAATTTAACATAGATCTTATAAACCCTTTTCTTCAATTCTAACCACGTTTCATTATTGCTAATAAGAAGTGTGGGAAGAAATATAGATGGCAGCAATGATGTCTGTTTTGTACTAAGTGATGTTAGTGAGACAATTCAGGAACATCTCATATTCAACAAATCAGGAAAAATCTATGATGGTCATAACAGAGCAGAATTTCAAACCAGCTAAGGTTAAAGCTTTCAAAGCAAACCTTTCCGTCATATCAAATGGTGGAAACACTATTAACCCATTTAAGAAGAGTGCTATTGAATTCAAACTAGTTGAGCACACTCCAATCCAATCAATTATTTGTTTCTTGCTTTACTTTCTTCTTTGCATATCTGTGTTTTATATGGATGTGAAGGGCATAATGCAATGCAATCTATCACCGATTAGGAAGTTGAAAATGACATACACTATTACATGAATATTTGAATTATGGCATTTCATAATTCTTAATAATGATTTTGCTGAATCCAGTAAGGTAATGACTTCGGTTTTGTTGGATGGTCCCTTTCCAGATAAAATAACTGCGCAATCTGATTTCAAAAACAAAAACAGATACTAACCTGGGCATGGAAAAGAAATACTTGCTTGTGAAATCCAAACACAACAGCACGCACTGCAACATAAAAATGCACAGCCCAAGTACCGAATCAGTACCCAAATCACAGGTTAACGAGCAAACAAAGGTGTTGTGTCACTTCAACTCTCACCTCCATTAACAATGAAGTTCATAAAATGGAAAACCTTCTGCGTAGTCCAACCATACTCGGGCACTCTCAACTCAATCCTAATTAATTGAATCTGAAGCACACTAACAAAAACACTCAGGTCAAAAACTGTCACTAACCAAAAACAACGACCTTAATGGCATAAACAAAACAAAAAAATAAAAATAGAATCACCATTCAGGACCTGACAGTGATAATACGCCAGAAGAAATGACCCATTTTCAGTCAAACAAAAGTTATCATATTGCTATAATCACAGAACACAAATTACTCTAAAAGATATGGAACAATCATCAAGAACATGATTGTGAAATTAAAAACTACATCATCCCTATCCAAATCACATCCTCAATACAATGGCATTACCTTACAAAACCAAAACCTACCGATATCTCAGCGACGCAGAACAAAACCAATTCACAAGGAAAATAAGCCAAAATTTTAACTAATCACGATCCAAATCCCCGATCAAACAACCAATTCACAATGAGAAGCTCCAAAACTGAACAGGAGCAAACAGGAACAGAAATTCAACTACTTTTCTCAGAGAACACAAATTAGACTAAAAGCTAAGGAACAATCACCAAGAACATGATTGTAAAGTTAACAAACTACATCATCCCTAATCAATCACATCCTCAATACAATGGCAGTATATTACAAAACCAAAACCTGTCGATATCTCAGAACCGCAGAACAAAACCAATTCACAAGGAAAATAAGCCAAAAATTCAACTAATCACGATCCAAATCCCCGATCAAACAACCAATTCACAAAGAGCTAAGGAACGGAAATTAAACCACTTTTTTCAGAGAACACAAATTAAACTAAAAGCTATGGAACAATCACCAAGAACATGATTGTGAAATTAAAAAAAAAACTACAACAACCCTAACCAATCACATCTTCAATACAATGGCAG
Source organism: Geranium brycei (assembly GCA_036897365.1). Classification (NCBI taxonomy): domain Eukaryota; kingdom Viridiplantae; phylum Streptophyta; class Magnoliopsida; order Geraniales; family Geraniaceae; genus Geranium; species Geranium brycei. The sequence continues at coordinate 18,363 of JAYMTP010000814.1, read as the reverse complement.
TACCTTGCAAAACCAAAACCTATCAATATCTCAGCAACGCAGAACAAATACATTGAAACAAGGAAAATAAGCAAAAAAATGAACTAATCAGATCCAAATCCCAGAACAAACAACCAATTCACAATGAGAAGCTCAAAAACTGAACCGGAACAGAAATTAAACTACTTGTTTCAGACAACACAAATTAAACTAAACTCTAAGGAACAATCACCACGAACATGATTGTGAAGAGCATCATCCCTAACCAGTCACATGCTCAATACAATGACAGTACCTCACAAAACCAAAACCTACCAACAAATCCATGAAACAAGTCAAATAAGCAAAAAATGAACTAATCAAATTCAAATTTCAAATCCCAGATCGAACAGCCAGTTCACAATGAGAAGCTCAAAAACTGAACCAAACCAAACCAGAAGAGAACAAATTGATGAGAAAGAGATGAGACCAGAGCGACGGAGGAGACGAGAGCGTAGGCGGCGCAGAGAGCGTAGAAGATTCCGTCCTGCCACCGCGAGGAATCGTTGATATTGTCCCACCAGCCGGCGACGAGCGCTCCGACCTCCATGGCCAGAGCTTCGGGCATGAGCCTCATTGCGAGGATCGGACTCTGCAACAGGTTCGAAACCGCTGCGAGAGGCAAGGTCAGAGTGAGAAGGTCTCTACCGGACGGTCAAGGCGTTTCGCGGATTGAAGGAGAAGGAGGCGTATGTATATGTGTATGTATATGTATATGTATATGTATATGTATATGTGTCTCATTCTCTTTCGTGTATCTAATTTGGTGGCTCTGAGTCTCACCTAAGCTTCCAATTCCAACCAGTCCACTACCTGTCCACTCCTCTTCACTTTCCTCTATTACTCACTAATTTTGTATTAATTACTACTAATACATTTGCTAATTATTTGCGTTCACTTGCTGTCCAAACCACGTGTGTTGGTTCTAATGTGTCATAAGTTGTGCTTGGCCGATTGAGCAAAGCAAATTTTGGTGGCAGTATGATAAATAATGATCAATTTTAGGGCAACTTCACGGTCATTTAAATTTTGCGTTCCATCCATCCTCATTCTGTCAGATCGGGAATATTAAGTTTCTTCAAATTTAAGATATTTTTCCCTATAATAGGGATGCCAAAAAAGGGAACTCAACCAATACCAATTTTTTTCCTTGATAACAAGGGACACCCAAAAACTAACAGATAACAGTTTTCTTATGGGGTTAGGTCGGGGTACCCAATACGATGATCGATGAAGAGTTATGGGCATTATATAATTTTGGTTATGAAACTTTTGTGATGGCTAAAATATTGAACATTTCTTTTTGTGACAAGGATAGTACACAAGTGGGACACATTTAGTAAGACCAAGGTTATGGAAATCGGGTCGCGGGAATATATTGGCCCGCTAATAAAAAGGAAAATTTGACAAATTCGGGGAGATCGCGAAAGAATTGCGGGAAGATCGCGGAAAAACACGTTTTGTAATAAATAAACAGTTACTCATATCTATTATTCATTAAAAACAAAGTGAATGATATTTAATCATTTTTAATTTCGAACTTGTCAATAAACTCGAAGTTCAAACGTGAAACTGAAAGAGATGAATGAATGGGAGTTTGATATTTTATTTGTTGTGTATTAACCCAAATTCCAAACCATAGTTAATTAGATGGAATAAGACTAGATTAGATCGGACATGACCAAAATTAATTGATTTTAAGTTGAAGTAGACCATAATTAATTGTTTTGAACCGAATTAGACTGAAATCAATTTAAATTTTGTTAAGTTAGCCGGGTTTGACCAGTATTTTCACCGATATCGGCCGTTTCGTCTCGAAAAGCTTTCAAAAACCGATATATCGCCTGGTCGCGGGGATATCCATAACAATGCAGACCAAACATTTGTACGTAGTAAGTAAACAATGGCTCGAAATAAGGATGTGACAGTCCATGATCAATCAACATTACACTATTTGATTCCCTCGAACACTACCTAATTCTTTATCCACAGCACCAACCAATCAAGCCCTTCTCAAGACTGTCCATGCTCTACAAAAATCTGGTAAAATTACACAACTACTGAAATTCTTACAACTTCAAAAATGGTGATTTGCTTCACAAATTCAAGCTACTGGGTTCCTCGTGATAAACTTGGTCCTATTTCTCATGTATTGAACTCCATACGCTGCAGTAGAGGCTACTGTTGTAGACGCCACTAACCAACTGCAACAGAAAAAAACATATCAAGATATAAAACTTTTCGGAGTGAAACTTAAAAAAAACACAGTAACAGCGGTCACTGTCTTGACCTTAAATACGAGATGTATGTTTGAGTTTCCATGGTTCCAAACTCTGGTTGAAGAAGTCCAGCAGCCACTAAGACCAACTGGAAAACCGTATTGACCTGTAAACACTCGCAACGTGGTTAGGTCATCAAAATCAACTGCACGACAACCAATCAAAAGCTTACGTGGTAATCAATGTTCTAAAATACACGCTGGGCGCTAGTCGAGAGGAGGGAGCCTTTTGGGGGCCAATCGAGGATTAATCAAGAGACTGAGCAAAAATTAATCAAGGATTAATCGGTTAAGTAGGAGATTTTTAGAACACTGGTGCTAATTAAGTGTCAAACTGTCCACAAAATCTGACCCACCTAAAAGCTCAAGCTGATAGGTGGAGGCACAAACGTGTTATTTAAGTTGGTCACCGTCTCCGAAATCACCTTTTTGATGTAAGACGCTGACATACTGAGCCAAAGTCTTCCCTTCCCTTTCCATTATATATTTTTCCCTTCCCTTTCCATCATATATTTTCCTCTCTACCGAGACGGAAAAAATGAACTAGTTTCAAGCTTCTTTTATACAAATACGATATATATCAGATTTCACCAAAATCCCTGAACCTAGTTCTAACTACTATTTCTACAAGTTTAAAGTGGTTAACATATGATACCAACTTCTTGCAATAGTTAGATGTAAAAATGCCGGCAATGGCATACCACTGTCACTAAAATCACCAATTAAGACTATGAACCAGCTACCGAAATTACCTTGCTAATAAAAAGAGGCTCAACCTTCTTGGGGGAAGTCCCGTCAAGGTTGAAGAAATCATACCAGCTTTTTGACTGATAAGAGTATCGAAAAGTTCCAGTTAAGAGTTTATATATACAATTAGCAAATATGTCAAACCAACATGAAAAGAAAATAAGCCACAAAGGAACTCGAAACCAAAATTCAACTTCACCTTCCAGTCCATGCTATTAGCTCTTACATACACTGCACCACCAACAAGAAGTATGTCGCGCAAAACCACAAGTCCAACAAGTCCAGCTTCATAAAAAGAACCGTGATTGACTTAAGGCGCTGTTACTAAGTTGTTCACTCGTAGATAAAATAGGCATTAAGAGAAATGAGTTAAATGAATCATTAATCGTATTTTGAGATTACGAAAGATTAAATGCTAGTAACAACAAAAGTGAAACATAGAACAACAAAGAAAAAGAGATTAGCCATTTACAGTGTAGAAGACCCTTATGAACCATTCCCAAAGCCACACATCCAATGAGAACCTGTATCAGCAAAAGAAAAAATATCATCAAACAAATCTCAGTCACCGACCAGGTTCATTAACAAAAAGGATCTTTGCAAATAGTTGACAACAAAAACAAAAGCTAGGAAGAAGTAATTTTTTTACCTTATCAGCAAGAGGATCAAGGTAAGAACCAACTACTGAATTTATTCTCATCTTCCTAGCCACATATCCGTCAAGCTACATAATGACAGTAGAAAGCAAGTGTGTGAGCAAATAATCTTTTTACACTATTTCATTGCGGATTTGTTCCCATGCTATGAAAATGTTATATAGCTATCATACCCAGTCTGTTGCCCCAGATATAGCCAACCCCACAAATGCATAAGAATAGCATTCATTTGCTATCATCCTGCATAAAGTTTTAATGAACTTCCAGATTGTTCAAAAAGTCATAGAGAGAAAAGAAAGGGATCAATAAATAACTACAGGGTACAAAAGGTGCAACCTGTAGCCAGTTCAAATATTCATCAATATTCAATATGAACCCAATGCCTATAGGATATGCAATCAAAAAAGATCATACACAGCATTGTGCTGGCTTCTATTGTGCATTTAAAGATGACATCCAAAGTCTACACCTAGAATCGGCAAGGCAAACATATTTTCTGTGCTTAGAACATAAACTACAGAACTTTATGAATGTATAGTAGTATTTTACTTGACAGCAAAGAAAACAGTGTTCTAAAAAACGCTAGGCACTAGTCGGGCGGATAAGGCCTTCTAGGGACTGACCAAGGATTAATCGGGCAAGTCGGGATGTTTAGAACACTAAAAAGGTCATATTTCACTATTTCAGCAACCGGGCTCAGACTATAAACAACTGTACAATCATCTTGACATGTTGATCTCACCCAAAGTAGAATTTACCTGATACCAAATTAAGTAAAACAAAAGCTTCTTCACTATGTTACTACATGTCAGCTAGACTAAACATTTCCTTTTGAAACCTCTACATATTTGATTTGAACCACGGCCGCCCATCAATGGTCCATTATGAACCTAACATCCATTATCTGAAACTAGTCACCTATCTTAGCCATTCATGTCTTAAGTTCAGTCAGATCAAATTCTATATCAAACTGGCGGCCGCAGCAACCATAAACGAGCCATTTGAATTGTACCATAGAGCCACAGTTCTTCAAAATTAACTAATCAAATAGTATGGCTATGATCAGGAATGCAGAAAAATTATAAACAGCACACATCACCACCACAGAATCACCAAAAAACAGTTCATTTCTAAACACCACACATAAAGATCATTCTGCTACAGAAAATCAAAGGAGCAATAAAATACTTAAAAATCCAAACTTTGAAACCTACCATCCAAGCAAAGGACCCGAGGCCAGACGGCTCATAGAGATCATATTCGGCAAATTGACGAAACTCTCACCAAACCCATCCTTCCTCGGCTCTTCTCTAGGCTCCACCGATCGGAACCCTAACTCAACCGGAAATTTGGGCGCGGCGGCGGAGCAGAGCAAGCCCAATCCCTCAACCTTCCTCGACACGACGCCGTTTCGCGGCTGGGCGGATTGGGAGAGGTTCCACGGAGCCACCCATCTGGAGAGGGGAGAGAGGAAGCGAGACGGAGAGCGATTGTGGCCGAGAAAGGGGCGAGACGCGGAGAAGGAGGAGAACTGGGTGTACGGACGCGGGATCGGAGAGCTTGGCGCAGAGACGGTGAGGAAGGTTCTGGAATCGCGGAGCTTACGTGCGATTCTCAGTGGTGATCTGAAGATCGCCATTGATGATCGATCATTTGCTCAGGATTGGAGCTGAGGACGAGTCTGGTGTGTGTGTGTGTGTTAATTAGGCTTTTGCTGGGGTTTTAGGGTGAAGGAGGAGGCACGTGCTGTACACGTGTGTATATTTAGACAGAGAGAGTATTAACTAGGGTAAATTTCACGTGCAGAAACCAAATTATCATGAAGGTATACTTAAGAGTTTTTGTTTTTGTTTTTTTTTTAATTTTGTAAGTTACCGAAATGAAAATGTAAAATTTACTTTTTTGAAATGACAATTTTGTCACTCTTATGTCTTTAAATTTGTGTCAATGTTTTAAAATAGTTTGTTCGACTTGAAATCCCTCGGTTCGACCAGATCGATCCTAGCTTGAAAATTCCCCTACAGAATTGGTGCAACCATCGGCGAGCTCTTCTATAGCACACATGCCTTTCCCATCGTCCGCGTTAGCGGCCATTTGAGTGGCAGTCCTCCAACAAGTCGCCTTAACCACCGACCGACGAGATTTTTTCGATTTATTCATATCTGCTTTCACCCCCATTTTCTGGGTCTAGAATTTTTCGATTTGCCCATATTTAATTTCACCCTCATTTTCTCGGTTGCGGACTTGGGAGGAGCGGAGAGGTAGCGGATTTGTGGTGAGAGGTGTAACTCTTTTATAGGGAGGAAGACGACCGACGAGCTCTTCGCATTGGTGCGTTGAATCTTTACCTGGTCTTATGTCGGTCAAATCAGACAGGTCAATCTAGCCCAGTCCAATAGAAGGAAGGGTAAAATCATATTTTTTTTTAAAATTACTCGAAAAGACTAATATGTCCCTTGCCATTAACATAAATCAGTTATTCAAAAGATGGAATCATCATTTTACAAAATGGTTACAAATTTTACAACATCGATAATAGTTTTCATTTAGGTAACTTACAAAGTTAAAGAAAATAATTATAAGTGTACATAGGTGATAATAGAATTTTACCCTATTATCAATTTATAAAAAAATTCCCAATTACAAAAGAAGAAGGAATATTTGATAGGAGAAAAGAAATCTAATTTTAACAAGAGTAGATAATAAAAGTGAGTGTTAAAATTAAGTGGCCAACCATAAAAACAGAAAACACAAAATAAACGAACAGAGTTGATGTAACCACAACACAACCATTCAAATAACATTTTGTCTCAGAGCCACAACTCTGACAGGAACATGCGTTGGTTTGCATGTTGCTCGGCTCCGGCGGTGAATGATAGATCCGACGAAGAGCAACAACCCCATGAATTCAGTATCAATCCCAGAAAAACCCTCACCACCACCCTCACCAATCTCTCTCTCAGGTCAGGTATGAAACTTGACACACACTGATTGGTGAAATCATGCTTCTGTGCTTTTTTGTTGGTGATGATGGTGAATTATGGTGTATTGGGTTCTGTTTGGATTGGAGATTTGACCCATTTTGTTCATTGATTTGTTGAGCTCGGCATTTGTTTTTCATTTCCATGGAATGCCTGCAAGCTGTATGATGAAATGCCACAAAGAAGGAGATTGGTTGTGTTTTAGGGTTCTTGGTATTTTATATGGTTTACCTCTATAAAACTCTTGATTTGGTACCATAGGATAGTTGATAAGCAATTTGGGGGCATCGCAACTTGTCAGATTGAAATTTTAGGTGAGTCGGGTTTTAACAAGGTATCCGAGCATAATGGTGTATAAAACAATGTTCTAGAAATCCCCAACTAGTCTAATTAATCCCCGATTAGTCTAATTAATCCGGTTAATCCTCAATTAGTCCATAGAGCCATAGAGGTCATATCCGCGCCTAGTGTTTCTCAGAACACTGGCCCAAACCCAATCCTCTCAATATGACTAATTTATGAATGTATATATGGTGCTAGTTTGACATGCCCTAGAGCTAGAAGACTGGAGCAATTTTGACGAGTGTTGTGCAATGCATATATCCAAATAAATACATTGGATTGGTATGATTATCTGCGATCTTCTACAAATTTTGAACTTTAGTTGGAGAAGTTTTGTTTGGTACTGTAATGCATTTGCGGCTGTTGGTACTTATGTCGATAACTTTATTCTTGTGCAGACAGCAGCAGGAAAAAGGTTATAGCGAGTGAGATAGCAAAAATTGGGAGCGCAAAATCTTCTACTAAGGTCTTCACGTTCAAAGAACTAACTTCTGCTACCGACAACTTCAACCCCGATTGCAGGATAGGTGAAGGTGGATTTGGGAGGGTGTACAAAGGATACATCAAGAGCTTAAACAAAGTACACCTCTCTCTCATGTATTTAACGCTGACTGTTCTTGTAATTTTTTTGAACTTTGGTGTTATGTGGTATCAGACCGTTGCCATTAAGCAACTTGACAGGCAAGGACGGCAAGGTAGCAAAGAATTCATTGTAGAGGTGACCATGTTGAGTGTGGTTGAAAGAGAACATCTTGTCAATCTGATCGGGTATTGTGCTGAAGGCGAGCAAAGGGTTTTGGTTTATGAGTTCATGGCCAACGGATCCTTGGAAAAGCACCTTCTAGGTATATCCCGATATAATCTTAATCCATAATTAACTGAATTTACCACATTTTTGTACCTTAAACTTTAGTTTCACCATACATAACTATTTACATGTAATGCTTAATCATGTACAGGCCAATGAGGTACTTTCAGTTCCTCATACGGGATTCGATTTATGTTTTTCAGATTTGCCTCCCGATAAGGAACCTCTTGATTGGGACACGAGGATGAAAATAGCTCATGGAGCAGCTAAAGGACTCGAATACTTGCACGATGTTGCCAAGCCGCAAATAATATACCGCGATTTCAAAGCAGCTAATGTACTTTTAGATGAGAACATGAACTCAAAGCTCTCTGATTTTGGACTTGCCAAGGTAGGCCCTACAGGAGCCGCCGAACATGTGTCTACAAGGGTGATGGGGACCTACGGCTACTGCGCGCCGGAGTATGCGTTGACAGGCCAACTCAGCACAAAGTCTGATGTCTACAGTTATGGAGTCGTGTTCATGGAGTTGATCACTGGTAGAAGAGTTATAGAACCTCTTAGAGAACCAGAGGAACAGAACATGATAGCTTGGGTATGTTTTGTGAATGTTAATGTTTACCTTTTGAGATGCACCACTTTTTCTAGGGATAACCTCACTTTGCTGCAATTAATCATACTTCTTTCTCACTTAACCAAAGCTGACTTGGGTTTGTTTTCGAGAGGTCGGTTGAGAATTTTGTCTCACTTTACTTCATGCCGTTTGTGGAATATTTAACGTCGTTAGTTTTATTATAAAATGACCAAATACCCATATACTGCAGTGACGTAAGGTTGAAAATTTGAGAGGTAAACAGGGGTAATTTGGTCAGTTCATAATGATTAAAAACAAATTGCGTTAAAAGTTAACAGAACACTAATAGAATGTATTAGAGTTAGACGAAAGGATTCTCAACCGATCTCTCAACAACAAACCTATGTCGGTTGTAGTTGAGTGAGAAAAGTGTATAGTTAACTGTGGCAAAGTGAGATTAAGCTTTTTATATGATGAATCGACCAAAAAGAGGGTCCAGATTTTCCCTAGTCCTCACTATTCTAGTATACTAGGCAAACATCATATATGTTTCATAATCATAGCTATGTTGATTCTTGTTGGCGATTTACGCAGGCACAACCATTGATCAAGGAAAAGAAATTATTCCCATTGTTGGTCGACCCGTTGCTCCAAGGGAACTACCCGGAGAAGGGTCTTCACCAAGCTCTTGCAATTGCAGCTATGTGTCTACAAGAAGATAACCAGAGACGGCCCTCGATCGGTGAAGTTGTAGACGCTCTTCACTTTCTAACCAAGCCAAAGGATAGGTAAGCAAAATAACCGAGTGAAATGGATTACTAATTGATCCGAGGAATTAGAAAATCGCTTAGCAGCTGAAATTGTACAATCTTTATACTAACCAATTTTTTGTGAAGCCGCTCAGAGAAATACTTTTCAGGGCGTAATGTAATGTATATTGGTAGTTAATTGTAATGCAGTTTTGATTCTTGACATATTTGTTTTTGGAATTTATAAACAAGACAACATGGAGAAACCTTCATTGCTCCTTTGTTTCTGCTGTTTTGAGTCTTATATCTGTGAGCAGTGACTTCTAGTCCAAGCAAAGCATGAACAAGCAAAATGAAGTACTTACAGGAATCAAGATTCAAGATACAAGGCTCGGTAAGGATCAAGATTCTGATGATTCCTACAGGAGCAAGCTTTCTGGGTCATCGTGTTTGAGGATTCTGTAATTGTGTGCAACATCAGCCGTAGTCGAGCAGATGCTTGGAATGATGAACCTGCCAACGCTGGTATTGCCTCGCTGCTTCTTCCTCTTCCAGGTCAGTGTCGAAAACCAAGAACCAGACCTTGTTGCCCTGGACTGACCAGCACTTGTGCGAGGCATCTCAACGATGCTTGGCTGAGCTTTCCTGGAGATCCTTGCTTGTTCAGACTCGAAGTTGCGGAAGTGTTCGATTTCCTTCCTCACGAGTGATCCTATGGTGCCCCTCGTGCCTATCGCCACTGGAGCAGCCATTTTTATCAGGTAGCTTTGGTGATTTTGTTGTTGGAGATGGTGGGAGAATTTGGTGCTGAGTTTTTGAGTATGTGCTATTTTGGTGTTTATAAATTTGGTTGCACAAGTGCTTTAATCAAGGAGGAAAGTGGAGAAAGCATGAGAATTTGCATAATTGGCAATTATGTGCTTCCTGACATTGCCACACAAAGAGAGCCTTTACCTTTCAGGCCCTTATTCCTCTTGGTTTTACCCATAAAAGTTGGTAATTCCTCGAGAAAAAATCGGTTGACGGCAACAAGGCGGGTTTAATATTTCTATTTTCTATCTTGTTGGATTAGGGACATCGGGTTGTCGTTGAGTTTATGTATTTAGTCTCTCCACATGATGACAACATGTTGGGTTTGAAATGGATTTAATAATCGTCTCTTATCTCATCAAACTCGGGACATTGGGTTAACGTTGGATTCAGACTATTTTGTCTCTCAATAGAATGGCAGGTGGACGGATTTAGTGATTCATGTCCTTTATCCATTGAATCGAGGATATCTAGTCCCTCTTGGGTCATCCCTAAATGTTGTATTCTATTTTTGAAAGGAATTGTTTTATGCTTCTCCAATTACAAAACCTTGTCGTGAATTATTCAAAGTTTTGCACCGTTACAAATGATTTGAAACGACAAAACTACCTTTCAAATAAACGTATCTAAACTCATATGTTGATTTATGATTAATCATTTAATCTGATTAATTTCCTACTACGGATTATTCTTCTGAAAATCTTCTCCATTGCCCAAGGTTTTTTTAGAACATTATTCAAAACTATGTAATTGTATGGAAATTGGGAGCATTTGAAAGCAAGCCCCCACATGCTGTTGAGGTATCACTTTATGTCTGTTAGGTCAAGACTTGATTATATTTCTTCCTCAAGAGTAAGGAATAGGCTTTGATCCATTTCTCTTCTGCTATTGATTGCTTCAACTTATTCTTTTGCCTTTTGTCTTGCAATCTACTTATTTCTTTTTTTCCTGGCTGGAAAGTGAAATAATGTTAAGAGATTGAATTATGATCAATTTTATGCGCATATTGCGGCTTCAAGCTTTGATGACTTTTCTTCACCACCTAATTCAACATAGAATAGTAAAACCCTTTTCATCAATGGCTAAACAATTTTGGTCTTCAACCCAATAGATGGGTTCAAACCCTCTTAGACATATAGAGGGATTGTAAAAAAATTCGAAACCAACCGAAATCTGATGACCCCAAATCGAACTGACAAAAATAAGAAATATATATTATTGAATTGATGTGAATACAAAAGTCTCTATTTATAGTGATTATGAGGAACCATAATACATAACTGAACCTTAATGAGCCTTACCTAATATAATCTAACACAACAATTGTCATTCTATAAGGAGAGGATAATTGAATTCGCTCCATTGTCATTCTATAGATACACAAAATATCCAAATCAGATAGAGACTTTGTGCCCCGACCTGATAAAGTACAAAAACGAAGATCACTAATTTCTCCTTCGATCCACTTCTACACAAAATATCATAATGGTAATAAAAATGGAATATTTTTGGATCAAATAACCAGGCACGCAGTAAAAAAACATATGGCCAAAAGGGTCTGTATCTGATTGTGTTTATGGAAGCATTTGAATGATTTATGTGTTTGAGCAAATGGGAATGTTTGTGTTCCTGCCTTTTCATTGATCTGATTGTTTGTTTTTATTTGTGACTTGTTTGTGGGGTTTTCTTGAAGTTACAGAGATATTACACAAGTTGTATTTTAGATTAGCCTTACCGAGTTATAGTTGCAAATAGTTGGATTGTTTCTGCTAAAGGGTCTCTCTATCTGAATATGTTTATGGAGGCTTTTGAATGTTTGATGTGTTTTGGTCTAATGGGTATGTTTCTGTTCCCTCCTTTTTATTGATCTGCTTGTTTGTTTTATTTGTGATTTGTGACTTGTTTGTGGGTTTTGCTTGAAGTTACAGAGATATTACAGTAGCTGTATTTAGATTAGACTTATAGTTACAAATGGTTGGAATGTTTTTGCTAAAAGGGTCTCTTCATCTGATTATGTTTATGGGGGCTTTTGAATGTTTGATGTGTTTTGGGCTAATGGGTATGTTTATGTTCCTTTTTATTGATCCTTTTTGGTATGTTTATGTTCCTTTTTATTGACTTGCTGGTTTTGCTTGAAGTTACTGTATTTAGACCTCATACTTTGTTCTCTTGTGCAATGGCTTCCAAACATTGAACAAAGATCTCATATAGTAGCCTCTCAGTGCTCATAGATTTATCAATACAAGACTCATCTCAGTATAACAATGAGATGAGAATTATCTCTATTGAACCACAAGACTCATCTCAGTACCACAAGTTAGTGAATTGTGTGAATGCAGGTTATTGAAAAATGGCTCCTAAAAAGAAGACGAGAAATAAGGAGAAGAAGATCGCCGACGTTGAGTATTTCAAGGAAATCCGACGGTTTGCTACGCATGCTAGAGCTGCTGCGATCATGGAGAAGTCGAGGCAGGTGGACGAAGATTTCGCCAGAGTTGATGCGGTCGCGGAGAAGATGAGGAAGATGAAGGAAGATTTCGCCGCTAGAGTTGTTGCTGTCGCGGAGAAGAAGAGGAAGTGATTCCGTAGGTATAGAAGACATTCTTTACTTTATTTCAATTTGGTGTATTTTAACTAATACTATCTTAAACTTGTTGTTATAGCCGGTGAGACATTGGCAATTTTGCGCTGGCTAGGTGAAATCATAACCGACAGGTGAATGTCATCCGGCAAGACATTGACGCAATGTCTCGTCGCGAATACCTCTTTTCCTATACATTCATGACAAACGTACTTTTGACTACGCAATGATGGTGGCTTTGTTCCACGTAGTCTGCGACACCAGAGTGTGCCAGTTAGGACCAGAAATGAGGTGGTAACACTTCGTTAATTAATCATAAACATATTATCGTGAACTATCTATTTTTTTTAATTGAGCTCGTTTATTTATTTATTTATATATTTAAAACATTTTTAGAAATAACAAAACATGCAATAGAAAGTTGGAGTTAACCTTATTTTATTTCAATTATTATCATATCTAGTTCTTTTCAATTTTTTATATTTCGAATTTCTATATTTTAGATTCCTCTATATATAACACGTAGGAACTCTACTTTTTCTACTCATTGCTGGTATGTTTTTCTTTGATTTCATATTTGTTTATAGTAGTGTTAAAACTAATTGATCATGTCACAGTTGACACCTCATTTTTATTCAAATAACATAATTAACCCCAGAATAATAGAAATTAATTTTCAGATGTAGTATAAATGTTGTTTTTAAAGCGGATTAAATAAAAATAGTATTTTCAAAATTTTAATTCACAGGGCATTTTTGTATTTATAATTTTTTAGCGGTGTCATTAACCATACAGAAACAATAAGTTCTAAAATTAATGAAATACAACATGAATTCCTTGCCACAACAAAAAATAGAAAAGTACACATAAACCTTATGCAGTAATCCATGTTTACTAATTGTCCTGCCTAGCGTGTCGCTCTTGAAATTGGTTTAAAATTTTTATAATGTACTATAAATATAATATATATTTTTTTAAAATATAAATAATATTTTCGTCTTTTCAGTTCATTTTAACAATATCACTTCAGTCCATCAACAAATTTTCTGTTTGAACAATATGATGAGAGCATGAGCACTTTTTAATTTACAGATAGAAAGTGCAATAAAACACAAATGGAAGGTTACGATTAGCAAACGAAAAAAAGAAGACATTGTATTTGCAAATATTGGATAATAGAAAGCATTTATTGAATTTCAAAATTTGAAGGCGAAAATTGTCACTTTTATAAAATGATTGATAGAGAATACAACAAAAGAAATACAAATTGAAGTTTAAGAATGATAAGGAAAAAGAGAACAAAAATGAGGACACTTTGAATTTTGGAATTTGAAGTGCAAAATTGTCATTTTACAAATAAAATAAATAGAAAATGCAACTAAATATGTAAATGATTTATAAATATTGGAGAATAGACGACAAAAATTATAATAATAATACGTATATGATTTGCAAATATTGGAGAATAGACGACACTTTTAATTTCAAAACTAGAATGACAAAATTGTCATTTTCAAAAAATTAATAATAAAAAGTTCGACAAAATACAAATTGAAAGTTCGAAATGGCAACTAAAAAAAGAAGACAGGTAGGATTTGCAAACATTGCAAAAAAATTATCACTTCCTGAATTTGAAGGGCAAAATTGTCATTTTCAAAAAATCGACAGAAAACGCAGCGAAATACAAGTTGAAGGTCAGAAATGACAACTGAAAAAAAAGAAGACAGATAGAATTTGCAAATAGCATATAATAAACTGCACTTTTCTGCAATTATCCATTTGTTGAACATGACAAAAACCACAACCAAGTTAACAAATAAGTAAAAACAACAGTACAAGAAACAAGTAACACCAATACAGACATATAATTGCAGTTTAGTCCCAGTAGTAACCAAATGTTGCCTATAGCTTTAGATACAAGTACTGAATTTACCTTCCATTAGGGCTAAAAAAATAGAACAAGGACAGTCTTTTCATTCTAGAATCATGAAACCAGATTCTTTGTCGACGAATCAAATATATCTCGAAGGTCCGTTTTCGCTGCATCATCTGCGAATATAAACTCGATTGCGCTCTTCGCTAGCTGAAATAGGTCAGTCTCTCCCAGATCTTTGACACAAACAAAAAGGCCAAAAACCTAGTCAGCAGCGACTAGTGTGCATATATGTGACGGTGTGTTATAATGTACATACCGAATGTAGAGGCGGCGAGATTGTATTCTCGGGAAACGCTCGTGGAGAAAACCCCAGCGTCATCGGTGCATAAGAGTAGCGGATGCTTTGATTTATACAGATCAGCTGCATTTTTATTGCCAAAGGACATCAAATGTTAATATTCTAAAATCACATATTGTTTTAATAAGATTCATGTTTGAATTAGATTTCACTCTATCACATTCTTATTTTCCTTTCCTTTTAATTTTGAAAATTTGAACTCATAATAGCGTTCATCTCTAAAAATATATGAAATCAACTCAATAATCACCCCGATCGGGGATTGGATGACAAAGTTATGAATTTTTCCGATTCCCAAAACGCCATAAATGAAATATATATAGAACTTACCGAAATGGTGAACGTCTATTGAAGAAATTGTATTAGTCCTGAGGTTGGACGTCAAACAAATCTCAACCTGCATGTTATAAAAACACAGAGAGACGTTAAATTAACATGCAAATTGTGCCAAGACTTTTCACATTTAGCGTGAAAAGAAAATCTGTAGCCTAATGTAATGCAAAGACCCTTAAACATGAGTCCATAGTCTTTTTATTATATCAAAAAGACTATTATTTGGAAATGGATCGTCTATCACTTCTTAAAACTTGTTCGACAAATACACGAAAAGTTTCACAATCTCTAATGAAAGCAAAAGTGATTAACACTTTCTAGGTCTTCTCGAAAAATAAATCCAATATCTAGGAAGCGAAATCATCAAACTTTCAAGATCAATGACTACTTATAAATGACTCACTGGGATCTTAGAGGATTTCAGCTTTTTCCAGTTTTCCTCGTCAAAGCAACAAGCGTGGCCGATCCTTTGAGGACAAAAGTTTAGCATTGCCTGTATCTCTTTCTGATTAGGTACCTACAAGCACTAGGTAACCGATAAACTAGTCAGGACGATTCCCACAGCAACGGAGAACAAGAACTTGGAAACTGATGACACGAAAGTAACCGACAAATGCACCTCTCCACAGTGAAGTGTGATGTAGAGACCTTGCTCCCTAGCAAATTCCAGAGCAGGCAAAAACGTATCCCTGCCTCATGCACAGAGTATATGACATTTGAGTCCCAAGGTTCTAAAACTCGGGATCGGGAAGAACTCAGCGAAGCTAAAAATAAGGATTTTGAGAGCTCGGGTAGAAATCAGAAAAAACTCATTTGTATTATAACATTATTTTAGTAAAATAAAATACTTTGTTAAAACAGAAACACAAATTATAGAACATTTCAAAGCATATGTAAAAAAAATAAAATAACCAACTTTGACCGAGTTAACCGAGTGAGAACTTGGTAAAATTGAACCACCAAAATTGAGTTCTAAAACTCGGTCAACTCGGTTTTACTGAGTTCTCGACAAACAAATGCAGACACTCATTAACAACAGAAATCTTAGATGGAGAAAAGTACCATTCGCCCACAGTAGGATTTCCAGAAAGGTCAATACCGACTACCCCTTCATCCCTCATTTCTAATGCAAGCTTGACCTATACAAGGTGAGGTAGATATGTTTAACCATCACATGCAACGATCGGTTACTATGCGAATAATGAAATCGTCATAGACAGTAACATACAGTTTCTATTGCAGCCGCAGTGGTCTCGCGGCGATCAATGCTGAGCAGAAGCCTAACATAAATCTTCTTTCTAGTAGAACCATTACACACATCATTCGCAGTACTTCCAGCAACTGAAGTATGAGGATTGAAAGCAATATCAACCGAATCAACAGACTTTAAACCCTTGACCACTGCTTCAATGTAAGAACGTTTGCTCATTCCTACAGCATCATTTCTCTGTATGTAGAACCCGTCACTTAATCATCCAATAAATTTGAAAGCATAACATATCTTTGCAATGAAGTAACAGATGTCACGCGAGTACCTTTGGGGTCGTTCTTAACTCCAGATACACTACATTCTCAGAAGCAAAATCCTCAACAACCTATCATCATGATTCATGAAAATGAGAATTTAGGAATCTATCTACAAGTACTGATAGCACAGATTTAAAACGCAGGAAAAAACGCCGTACTTCCTTAGTAATTCTCGTAATAGTTGTGTGATCAGTAGTAAGAACGTGGATCAAGTCGAACAACTTAAACACTTCAGTTAAGGAGCGATCATCTGAACCCAAAAAAAACAAGTATTGCCTATGTCAATGTTCCGGTAACAGGGAATAAATATCATAGTAACACGTTCAGATTATATCCATTTTGTAAGGAACAGCAACAATTACAAATCAAGCCAACTAAGCTAAATGGGTAGCGCTTTGGACAATCAAGTTGATGTATTTTTTAAGAAGGGTACCATAAATCAATAAAAGCAAATTCAATTATGTTTACCTTGACTATATTTTCTCAGCAGCCAAACAATAGTAACAGTATGAAACAAAAGAGATAAGAAAGGGCTGTGCTCGGGACAATCAAGTTGAAGCATTTGACGAAAAGGGTACCAGAAATCAATAAAAGCAAGTTCAATTATCTTTACCTTGACTAAATTTTCTCAGCAACCAAACAATAGTAACAGTATGGAACAAAAAGAGATTAAAAGGGAATATACCTTTCATGATGACACGCTCCACATCAGGAAAAACTATGGTGCCCTTTTCTCCCAAAGCTCTTGCCAGCTCTCTGAAATGACCCATCGAAGACAAAAAGGAAATCAGAATAAGAACAACTGAGAAAAAAGTAGAAGAAAATAGATAAGAGGGTAGGAGGAGGAAGAAGAAGAGGTGAGTCACAGTAATGTGGAGTCTCTGATGGAGCCATTGAGGTGGGCGTGAAGTTCCAGCTTCGGCATCGAGACCCATCTCTCCATCTTCTCTGTCTGTGTCTGGAGATGTGTTCTTGGATTTGGGGATTTTGGCTATTTTGGTGTACACGGTAGAGTAATGTAATTAGGGTTCTTGATTTAGTGTAATTTGGGGTAAAATACACTAATGTGTGTGCATTTCATACAAGGGATTTAGAAGTCGTTAGGTTGAAGATTTTTATCCTTTTATAAGATGGTAAAAGGTGAGTGTAGATCAGATTTTTCTTGAGAAAAGTTTGGGTCAGATTTATTAATTCATGTCCCATATTTTATTAGATGAGGGATACAGAATTTTCTACCAATATATTAATAAAATGTGAGACTTGTGAATGATTGTGATGAGAGGAGTGGAGTGAGTGGCTTGATTGGGAAGTGATGGTTATAAGTTCAAGATGCTTGAATTACTTGTTTTGATTTCTCATGTCTTTAATAATATCTTGTTTAGTTTGATTCTTGGTCATGTTATAAGATGACTTGTTTGTGGCCATCCTTGCTCTTTAAAGGAATATGGGTTATGAGTACCTATTGACTTAGGGGTGACAACGGGTCGGGTTTGATCAAACCCGCATCTGTACTTAAAAGATTTGAACAGATACCTAATTCGAAAAAAAACCCGTTTAAAGTGAGCGGGTATCCTCGCTCAAGACCCGTCAAGTATGGGTTTTACCCAAAACCCGAAACTTGACTCGAAAACTATCCAAATGCAATTTTTTTTAAATAATGTCCCAAATTTATAATATATAATAATAATAATGTATGTTATTGTTTTATGTATTATATATAGTTTA
>JAYMTP010000813.1:0-28839 GCA_036897365.1 Geranium brycei | reverse complement strand
CACCATTTATAGATTAGGAAGGAGAAGGAAATAAGCAACAATATGTTTGCTCACAACACAAGAACAATAGAAATATTTTCTTCTGATACCAACTTAAAAGGTAAAAGAGATAAAAGAAAATGAATTATTGTATATATTTCTCTCAATTATGAACATCTATATATACACATAATTGCACATTTTCACTATAAGACATATCTTTTGATAAAAGATATAACCTTTCACTTAATAGTCACATACATTTAATACAAAATGACACCTATTCAACATATACTTGTACTAACAAAGTCCCAAGAATAGTTTAATTAGTTCAAACTATACGTGTGAATTGTGGTAAGAATTTGTGTACAAATAAGTGATTTATGTTATGTAAGTTGTTGTTTATGTGATGGAGTTGATTTTGGTTGCGTTGTTAACATATTGATTATAAAAGAATGTTTTATAGGAGCAGGCCACGGTTCTTGGGCCTTCAGGCCCAACCTCAATCGGGCAGGCCCAAAACGTGTCGGGCAGACTCAGGCTCGACCCGTGAACACCTCTATGAAATGTATTCAAAATCTAATGATCTAGAGAGGGAATATATTACAATTTTGTTAGTTTTATTGATATAATGGGATAATCTTTTAATTGTAAGTTAGTATCACTACTTTTTAATGTAAAATAACTAAAATATCTCTGATTGTCATTTAGATTTACAAGTAAAAACTATAACAAGCCTAAATTGAAACTATACAAAATTCATATACAACACTATGATTAATTTACGAAAAGATGCTTACAAGAGAAGATGGCGGGAGTTGTCCTAACATGCAACTAAAATAGGGATGCACTCAGCTACAAATTTATAGCCGAGTGCAAACGCACAAATTGTGCTAAATATACACGAGGGTATATGAATATGATTGTAATTGTTGACGTGACACAATATATTTATTTTTTTTATTATGATAATCTTATCCATTCAACAACTATAACAACTATTATAATGTATCAAATCCAATAAGTCCTGCAATTCAATTTATCAAATTAAATATTACACGAAATGTCCGACAGGTAGATCCGAAAATGAGATATTTGAAGTAATTTAAGTAAGCGTAAGTGAATATTGAGACAACGGACAAGAATGAACAAAATAAAAAAACTTATACAAAGTAACTCTTATATTTAGAGTCGGGAATTTATAAGAAAATTATTAGATATTTAGAGTTTTACGATACACTCCTATTTTGCTACTCGTATATCGGCAATCTTTGAAATTGCTTACTTTCTATCCCTTTGTATCCATAATTCAAACCTCATGAGTATATTAATACGGTGCTCATAAATTGTTTAGCTTAATTTGATCGATCATAAAATCTGTTGTTGCGAGAGAGGTTCAATTCGAACCAACCAAATCATTGGTTTGTATTTGGTTGGTTTTGGACATAGGCCTCCTTGTGTTTGGTTGTTGATCATTTATGTATCTTCAAAGGTTCAACTGATATTTTTTTTTGAAAAGTAGGAATTTTATTAAATAACAACTAACTCAGCATCACGTCGAACAACTGAAGCAATACATGATGGGACAGACCCCACATCATAATCTCAGTTACTGTTAGTCAAAGCATACCTAGCTAACTCATGAGCCACGACATTACAATTACGATGAGCAAAAGCGATAGAGACACCAGATTTGGAGGTTGAAAGAACGCGACAGCAGTCAATGATAATACCCCCAAAAATATTCCTAACTTGTTTCCCGCACTGGACATGATCCACCACTCTAAGGCAGTTTGATTCTATATGCACTTCCGTCCAATGCTTCCCTTTTGCCCACAAGAGGGCTTCCCTAACACCCACGACCTCCACCTCATCTGAGGGGAGATGTCCCGAAAAGCACCTGCATAAAGCTCCTATCCACCGACCTTCCGCATTCCTGCAGACTAGCCCTATACTCCAAAACCATCTCTTAGCGTTCACACCTCCGTCTACGTTTATCTTTAGCGACCCGGGCTCAGGTGGGACCCAAACCTTTGAAGAACAAGATTGTCCCGGACCCAAGCTAGCCATCAGAGGCTTGGTTGCTGCCCAAATTCTTCGATACCCTTTTGCTATCGCTGCAACCCTAGCCGGATGGAATGTCTCCCCCTTCCAGACAAAACGGTTCCTTGCTCCCCAAATCGCCCAGAGAGTGAGGGCTAAAAGAGTAGCTTCGACTTCTCCCTCTGTCCATGTCAACCAATCCTTCATCTTCGGATTTTGCCTCATTCTTCCCCGGATTCCTTCAAGGAGTCGATCACCCCAAATTGGGCTCACCACTCGGCACTCCAGAAGAACATGATCGACTGTCTCTTCCAGCTCAGCACAAAGAGGGCATGTAGAGCTCACCGGAACCCCCTTCTGGGCCAAACATGACCTAGTCGGCAGGATGTTCATTATAGCCCTCCATATGAAGATTTTGACTTTCGGCAGAATACGTAATCTCCACACTACTCTCCAGCCTAGAGCTTCCGGAGAGGGAGTCCAAATATTACTCTGGCAACATAATGTTATGTAGGCACTCTTCACCTAATAATCACCTGATTTGTCCAGCCTCAATACCAATAGTCCCCGAAACCGTACATACTAGGAATGATGGGGAAGATTCTGTCACATGTATCCAAGTCAAACAAAGATCTCACCTTCCCAACATCTCATACTCTACACTAGGTCTGAATAACTCAGCAATTGCCGCAATTTGAATTGTTTTATTTCTTAAAAGAAATAACACAATAGTTATTGTTTCACTTGTCCTTGTCCAAGGGTAGTTACTGTAAAACAATTTAAGCATTTTGTGGAGGTTGTTTTGTGCATGAATATACTTAGATTTTCCATCCTTTCTGAGCAGGATGTCGAAGCCACTTGGTGCCATTTATATCTAACTAGATTGACATTTAAAGAATTAGGTTGTGATTTTCCGTACTTTCACTAGGATTAACAACAAAACTAGGTCCAAAACTAAAAATTCAACAATATCATAGCGTTGATCCAAATTTGACACATACAAATAAAGGAGTGTGGTTTTCTTCCAAGATTCTTTGTATTGAAGATGACCAGTTATATTCTTGAGGCTCAGAATCATCCAAGATTCTTTGTACTGAAGATGACCAGTTACATTAATTCGTGAGGCCCAGAATCATCCAAAGTGGCTCTTCATTGCATAGTATGTACATCACACTGAAATAAATAAAAACAGCCTTTATAATATGGGTGAAGAATGATAAGAGTTAAGTGTTAGAAAATGGACACAACGAAATGAACAGAACTCCAGAGCTGCGGAGGATGAGGCACTTGTCGACGTTGTAGTCGTCGTCGGCGAGGATCTGGCCGTTGAAGATAAGAGTATTTGCTTATGTTCTCTTAGTTCGATTTCGAGGACAGTGTCCCACTAACCCAATTCGATGCTGAACTCGCCTCCCTGAGTTTCGAATACAATAACATCCATTTTAATTTTGTTGAAGCTAATTGCTAATTACTAATTATAATATGATTCATCAGTTAGTTTGATTTTTGATTGGTGATTGAAATGAGGATCCGATATTTTGGCATTTGGATTCTGATTTTGTTCTGGGGAATTTTCAAGGAGTTTGGTTGAATTCTTCAAGATCATTTTTGCACCAACTTGAAAATTTTAATCTTATTATCCTAGTTCGATTAGTTTTAGGATTGTGCATTATTTGTTTATTTAGAGTAGCCTAACTGAATATAAATTGAAAACGTTATCGGAATTAGGGTAAGGGTATAAATTTATGATTAATTAGTTATTTTATTACATGATAAATTGCATTCTATTTTGAGCTTCATGTTATATGCTAACCTTGATCACTTAGTGTATAAATTTTTATCGAGATTCGACTTTGAGAGGAGTTTGTCTCGATCGACCTAACTAGAATTGAGAGGTCGGTTCGTAGAACCCACTTCTTGGACTGAAAATTGTTGGACATTCAAGCCGTCGAAAAGTTAGTAATAACATCTCGAGAGGGTAGCTAAGTACTCCAACATGTTGCCGTCACCAATATCGAGAGACTGTGCCTATATTTGAACATAGGTCCAATTTTCTCGATAAATTGATTGATTTATTTATTGTATGTTGATGAGTGAATGTCTTGTGATTGAATGAGTTGTTGATATGTGTGCATGTTCGTTTTAAATCTACTTTGTGCCTCTTGTAATTGCCAACTATTGTTTACTTATCTTTCTATCTTTTATCTCGAGTCGACCCCAAGAGGGACTTGTAGAGGTTGACCTAAGTAGATTCAAGGGACTTGTAGATTCGACCTAAGTAGCATTTTACCTTGGTTCAAAAATTGTTGTTGGTAATGCGATTAGCTTAGGGTCGCGGGTTCACGGGAAGGTGACGCACTTGCATAGAGTGACATTGTGCACGTGTGCTAACGTCCGTGGAATCGCATGACTCGGGTTAATTAGGCTCTATCCAATGTCGAGAGATGCTCTTAGTCTGATCTCGCGCAAAGTTTCTTGATTAGAGTCGGACACTTGGTTCTTTCTGGCAAGACCCAGACTATATCCCCAACTCGTCTCAGTCCGACCTGCTTCTCGTCTTTCACCGATTCTCTGACTTCTCGTCTTCACCGAGAAGCATTTGCTTCTTCGTTTCTATCTTCGTTTATTTTTAATGTTTTATATGTATAAGGGCAAACTCGTCATTTTCAAAATTGTATAATTTAAACTGTCATTTTTGTCGTCTGTTTTAACAGCGTTAGGGTAAACAATACAACGACAAAAATCCTCGCAGTGATTTGACACTTCAAATAATTATTCTTAATTAATTGAAAATGTGGCATGGTTCATGAAATATTATGTGTTTAATTGTTATTTTTGTGCCTTTATCATCATGTTTATGGTAAAAGTTTGGCCAAACTCAAAAGAGTGTCCATTGCTTGGTTCTTTCTAGTCCACGGTGCACTGTTTGATCGTTTCTCAGCTTTGGTAAGCTCTGTAAAGCCTTCAATCACAAACCCATGTGGGGAAAATATCAAAAATTAAGCTCTCTTATCACTGACCCTTTGTCCTCACCAACACGTTCTCTCGTATTCTTTAGCTGCTTAATTTTTTTTGTGTTATTTTCATATACTTTGCTCCAAGTTTCATTAAATAATTATATGAATTTTGGGATCAAGCTTAGAATAGCTGCCAAATTCGTTTGTTTCTTTCGTTCACATCGCTACACAATCAAAAACCCTAAAAGCTTAAAAAAGGAGATTTTTTTAACTTTTTCTCAATGAATCAAACAAACGACAACATTTAACTCAGATTTTTGAACTTACTTGTTCATCGGTTTTTTAGAGGGCAAGTCCTCCATGTGATTCATTGATCCCGGAAAATTCTAGAGAGAGAAGCAAAAATGACCCATAACACAAACACGAACAGTAACAGAGAGTTAGAGAGAGAAACTGTACAAGACGCGATGGGAACGAACGATTCCGTTAATGGAGGCGGAAATGAGTAAAGGGTCGTCGTTGAGGAGACCAAATAAACCTCTGAAAATCGAAATTGTGTGCTAAAAGAACACAAGCGAACAGAAACAAGAGGAACTCATTAGACCGGAATTGAACCAATATGTTGTAGACCATGTTTCTAAAATTAAATGAATATAGAGAATTGTAGCTCAATTCAATTTGAGTGCAATCAACAAAATTAAGAATTACCGGATGTTCAAAAATTCATAGCTTCTTTTCTGTATGCGGGAGATTCTATTATCTTTCGTCGTTGTATCTCAAAATCATTGACATTGACATCGACTTTACTTTCTTCCTCAATTTCCCGTCGGGTGATGATGAATAACGAACCTCGCCCTCTTCCTCAATTTCCCGAATTACCATACTTGTTGTCTTTACAGGAAGACGGTGTTTTGAAGTTTCATCACCCTCTAATGTCGAGTTCTTACAGCATGGAGATTTCAGAACTGTCGGAGGCACTCATTCGTTTCTTCAGCATGGAAAAGAACAAGGAAGAGCTACTGAGAGTTTCGGTAGCCAGGGACAATGAAGGAATCATGTTCTCAATTTTCAATATTCAAAAGAAGACTTGGAGGGTCGATGTAAGATTGGACAAAATAAATCTCGAGAGAAGGTTGAAAGATACAGTTCTCTTCCTCGGCAGCAAGGGTTCTTTTTTTAAATCAAGCAGCCTAAGAGGAATGCACAACAAGATATATTTTCCAAAACCTTATAATTGTGTCGATATATTTTATTCTATAAGTGCGAAGAGATACCTCTCATTTCACGAAGACTATTCAAGCAAGAATTGTTACGGTGGTGGTGTTAAAGATTTTCCTAGCAACTCTTTATGGTCTAAACCGGTTCTTTCCAATACCACAATTCATGACCAG
Organism: Geranium brycei; assembly: GCA_036897365.1. Lineage (NCBI taxonomy): Eukaryota > Viridiplantae > Streptophyta > Magnoliopsida > Geraniales > Geraniaceae > Geranium > Geranium brycei. Next base: position 22,469 of record JAYMTP010000813.1, on the reverse strand, counting down.
CTGTAAATTTAGAGTTGGATCGTTTCTTGTAGTGTCTACACTTTATAATAATAATGTATGATATAAATGTGTTATTTATGCACGTTACTCATAAACCGTTGGTGTATTGATGTGTAATTGTGGTACTTACATGTATACTCATTAACTGGTTCTATATTATAACTATTTCTTGGAGTTACAAATTAAAAAAAATAATCACGCATCCCTTGGGGCGGAGTGAGTATTTTGGAGACACCAGATCCCTATCAAGTTCGGGAATTATTGTGTTCGGCAACAAAGCAGGTTTAGTAATTTTCGTTTCTTACTTTGACTTCATCAGAAATTTTGTCATCGTGTTTTACGTGTTTTCCAAAATACTGATTGTAAGCATCACAAAAACGGTATTAAAATATACCATCAGTGAAACATATGAACACAATCCATGAATCAGACCGGACAAATCCATATATGAATGTTTATACATTTGATAGTTTGGTCACTGACACCATAATGTTCTCTCTATCACCTTCCCCAGAATATTCTTATGATCCAACGTTAAAACATAATGTCAATGTTAGCTGACCAACTGTAAACTCTCACGTATCTGTCGACTCGAAACAAAAAAATGTTGTGGCCAAAACTTAAACAATATGTCGTAGCAGCATGGCGGTGACAAAATATTCTATCGCCTGCGCTTAGATTCTTTCCGCATCTCTGCCATGTAGTTCTCCAAGTTAGGCTTCTCCCATAAGCGTCGCTGAAGAAGATTTTCCCTTGTCGATTCATCTAATAACACCACGCATAGTATATTTTAGCTATAGGTACATAAGTCAAGGGAAACTAAAATTTGGGACAACAATGAAAAATGCAAAATTTGTGTTAGGATGTTGGATATTCGTCAAGTAATTGACATATTTTCCACTTCATGTAAGGTAACCGTCTGACCATGCATCTTTGACATTATAATTCAAAAACACACACATAGCCAAATTCTCATGCAATGTGTTTGACGGCTAGGATACGAGTCGTATGCCATTCATCACAGAAATTCTTGGATGCCTATAAGCTCGGTTAATGGCTTAGCTAAGATTATAATAATTCACCAGTGATATCATTAATCATTCTATAGTAAGCATATGAACAAAGAATCAATCCTATAACTTATAAATGCAAACCCAGAAAAGACGTTGAATGAGCATGATTACCGATATTTCCCCACGCATCAACAGACACTCTGAGAGAGCTTCGGGTCAGGTAAGAGGCATCTTCCCAAGAGTATGAAGCTTTTTTCACCTTGTATCTCCAAAACCAACATCCACACCACAATAATAGCTGGAAAAACAAACAGCCAGTCAGCATTTTCTTTTTTGCACTGTATTGGCTAAGATTAGCTTCTAATAGTAGCATATTACTATATATCCAGCATCACAGTTAATGCACTCAAACTTGCCAGACTGAAATTTGAATGACTATTCTAACCTTGGAAATGGTATAAGATAGAAGGATGAGACACTGAAATTTGAATGCCTATTCTAACCTTGGCAATAGTATAAGGTAGGAGGATTAGACGGACACCCATAAGTCCCCATAAAGAGGGTTTTTCAGCTCCCTTTATTTGAAGATCAAGTTCTTTACTTAGTTCTTCCTCCATATCCCTGCCATTAAGAATACCCAAACTCCTTGTTAGTTAAAACTTTGTGAAGGGACATGTACAGACTTAAAGTTAATATCAAGTAATTTGAAGTTAAAACTAAAATCAGGTTCTTACTTATCAATTATCTGTTTCTGACCCTTCTTCTTATTTGTAACTCCACCACGACGTTCAAGTTCAAGCGCACGTAATCTATTTTTGTAAGCTGGTGTCTTCTTTACCATGTCTATAGCCTACAGTAGTAGGAGGCACTAAATAGTCATATAAAAGATAAAGATACTACCAATGTATACATAGCCTTGAATATCAATACAACAAGATTGAAATATGCAAAGTACTAACTGATATATCACAGTACCTGATTATACCTTGTCCACTCATTTAAATATTGAAATAAAGAGAGAATAAGAATAAGACCAATCAGCACAGCTCGTGTATCCTGTAAAATGAATGTGAATGTCAATACAGTTAGTAGAGGAAACAACTGAATTTTCAGTGTTTTGCATCGGTAGTTCCAAAGAAGATACTTGAACATATTCACTATTAAAAAGTCAAATTTCTCACCGTCTTGTGACCATAGTAAGCATGATAGTAACGAGCTGCATTATAAAATACCTACAAAATAGAAGGGAAAAGAGAAAATTGCAGATTTCGTATCCTTAAGAGTGATATGAGAATAAATTAGTAAATCAAGAAATATAACATACTACTTTGCCATAATTATACTTTATAGTGACTTCAAGAAAATGATTGATTACATTCAAAAGTTAGGCAAAGATTCATACTTGACAAAGTTCAAAGATCTCCAAAACTGAAATGAAACTTTCCTTCCATGAAGAAAAGTGGTTTTCAAGAAATGAGCTCTGGAGGAACTTTTATGCCACCTAAACAGCATACCATGACATTACCCACTAACCATTGTTAAGTGTTTGCCTGCCCAATTGAAGCCCGGAAGCTAAAATTTGGCATATACATAACCTAACCTGATGTTCTCTAGAATTATGAAAAAGTTTCATTGATGAGTGCCAATAAGGATAAGCAATATTTAATAAACCAAAGTGGAAGATATATAGTGTTATTGATCAATTAAGCAGAGGTTGAACTGTTCTCAATTTTCGAAACATAGATTTTTGGAAGTTAGTTCTCCATTCTGTTGCAACAAAGATGCCTACATGCTACGGTTCCTCAACAAGTCATTTTTATTCAATTACGAAGCAGAAACAGCTATATGGGCATACAATTTGTTAATCAATGAGCAGAAAAAAGTTATGGGATGGGATCATAATTGTGAGCTACATTGCATATGTGTGTTCACTACGAAATACAAGGAATAAGGATCTAAAATTTATGTGTCACTAACACCTTTCCTGACCTAGACTGTACATAGTCCAGGCATAAGGTACTGCTATATTGTATTTTCTCCTGCAAAGACCATATATGAGGTCCTCCAAAATAAAAACTAAGTCTTTAATCTTACACTCGAGATACAAAATCAACTAAATTCTAAGAAAGGACGATACACCACTTTCCCTTCAAACCCTGACCAAATGAAGAACTAAATGCTTATTTTGAACAAATAAAAATAGTGTGATCCAATGCAGTGAACTGTATTGTATTTCTAGTGATCCAAAGTACAAACGACATGTAGAAAAGATTTGATGGCTTTAATCACGTAATGAAATCCAATTTTTTTTATAAGTTTCATACCTCCTCTGGATGTGCAATTGCATAATCATACTGCTCCCGTGTAGCTTCATCTTTCAGAATCTGCAACCGAAAGAAAATGTTACTCTTATCATAATCCAATGAACAAACAAGCAAGTCACTCTAAATCAACTTCAAGCCAAACAAGCAACAATATTTACTAGTACAAGTCCACCAACACCATGGCCACAATACATAACTTTTAAATCAAGTTCATTTCAAAATTCGAACCGATTAGCCAAATAAATGTGATTGCACAGACGCATTAGCAACAACAAACAGAAAATTAGGGATTTTTACGGACTTCAATATGTTTAGAAGCTCAAGTCCATCAAATTAACAGTACACTCAAATGAGATTAAGAACATTACCAACAGTTAACAGATGAAATCAAGCAATACCTCATAAGCATTTGCAATTTTCACAAACAGCTTCTTCGATTCCGGATCCGGATTCTTATCCGGATGGCTGAACACAAATTGAGCATCAAAATCAAAATCAAAATCCAAATTAGAATCAAAGCGGAATTCATTTCCGATTGAAGCGGAGATCGAAACTCACTGTTTCAGCGACAATCTGTAGTACGATTTCTTGATCTCTGAATAATTAGCGGTCTGCGAAACCCTAGAAACGCAATCACAGTCGAATCAGAATCATCGCAAATTCGAGCCACGAACAAGGGCAAAACAGGGAATTAAAAGAGCACTGACCCTAGCAGATCGTAGCAATCGTCCTCGTCGCAGTATATGGCCATCGACGGCGTGAAGAGGAGAGAGAGCACGAGAGTTGATGCAACCGCGCACCACCGGATCGATGGTGGAAGCGCCATCGTCGTTCAGGTCGATGACTCGTCTCTGTTGCGAAGACGAAGAGAGCTCTTCGGGAACGTTACTGAAAACCTGAGGTTCTATCGTGAATTTACCGATATGCCCTCCTCGTTTTTGACTTTTTGAAGTCAACGAATCTGTGTAGATCCATCTGACTATCTGAGTCCATTGGAAGATCCTGGGCCAGCTTTACAGGCCCATTAGTTGAATTGACAAACTCTAGCCTAAGCACTTGACCAGGCCCATCACTTGATGTACCTCGTTCGATGGACGGCACATGCCTCAATTCGGTAAGACTCGGTTCGGATCGTGAAAAATTGTTTGGTTCGTGCTCGAATGTTCTAACGTAATTAAGAGCAAGTTGGTCTCGAATAGAAAATAGATAAATTTGACTTGATTTGATTCAGTTCGCTTAATGTTCAATATAAATAAGCATCATCTACCCAAAACTCACAACCCAAAACCCCAAACCAGTTGGCCCCTCGAGAATCTGAACCACCTTCTCCCCAGATACTCACTCCCAACACATCCAACTCATCCTTGTACACAACCATCAATCAATTAACCTCGACTGTTATTCCTGAAACCTAAAAAACCCTTCAGCAGATTTATGTTCCAAATTTCAGAGAGAGTGCTACTCATACATGGAATATATGCAAGGAAATGGGTGTTAAATCGCTTTTTCCTTGGTAGCTTGATCAGGTTATATGTTTTCTTAATAAAATCTTATTCACTGAGAAAAAAAATTAATGTTAAACAAAACATCTATAATAATTCATTCAATATTAAAAGAGTATGCTCTAGTCAGTATACTCTTTTAACATCTAAATTTGTTATAAATATTCATAATAAATAAATATATTTTAAAATATAATTAAGTAAATATTAAACAAGTCATCAAGCGAGCTTGAGCATGACTCGTTTATCAAACAAGCTCAACCCTAACTTTGTATTCGAGTTGAACTCAATTATAACGAGCTAGAACGACTCGTTGAAAGTTCAACTCGCTTACATCTGTATATATATATTTAAAATAGTTATTATTGTATGAATAAATAAAAAATAACATTATGAATGATATAAGTATAATACGTCATCAGGTTTTATAAATGTAACATAATTTATGAACTAATTTAACACTAAGGGTGCCCAACTGAACTCGAAATAAAATGCAAATCACCGTCAAATAAATGATAGTTAGGAGATTGAAAAATAAGTTTCAAAATTAAAGATATTGATGACGGGATGGTTGAGTACAGTGAAATGTAATTATGACTTTAAATAATCTACTTATGTATAATAAAATAATTTTAAATAATGGAGCCATTGAATAGGCTTCTGTGACATGAAATATCTTGTTCTAGTAGCATCCCACGATAGAGGAAGATTTGTCAGTTTCAATTTTATAGACATTTCACTTACTTTTTTTAGTTCCATAAGATTTCAAATCCAAAATTATTTATATTTCTGGATAATTTGTAATCATCATTCTTAAAAGGACTTTTATCTTTCTTTTTGTATTTATTCCATTCAAAGCTTGAAATAAGATTTTAATATAAAAATTCACTACTAAGTAAAAAAAATGTCAAATTGATATACTTAAAATAATATGTTTTTAATTTTGATATATTTAAATATTAATTTACAATTTTCACGTACTTCTCATTTATTAATAGAGTTGCTTTTTTGTAGAAGGACCATAAAGCCCTTCAGTAACCTTTAAATTCTTAAATTACTGTCATTGCACATTAAACGCTCCCTAGTCAATAATTAAACAATTAAATTACGCGTGAAAAATTAATAAATGATAAGTTTCAGTTGGACTAATTTAACCATAGGAATATAATCTTTACTTTTCAAAATCATGAATCGAACCGTAATTTATAATTTAAGAGTTGTGAGAAACAAAAAACCTTCATAATGAAAGTGACACCATTTATTCAGATATATATGAGGGTGTAAAGAGTCGCTCGAGTTCGATTCATCAAGCATTCTTTCCATATTTATTACAATCAAGTACAAGTCAAATTTAAATTATTTAGACGCGTTGAATCTCGTGAACCGACTTATTTAATATTTAAATATTTATATTCATTATGACACATAAATTAAACTTATTTTTAATATAAGTCTAGCCATCTCTACTGTTGCTATTTCTTCTCGAGGCAAGTTTGTGCTTAAGTATATAAGCTTGTTTAAATTTGAGCCTGGCAGACACCAAACTCTTATTTTATATGTAAAACAAGCTGGTTTAATGAGAAAATAGTTCCGATTCGATTCGTTTACATCTCTAATCACATCCTCACATATGAAAAAATATAAGTTATTATACATCCAATTTAGATACAATTTGTGCTCCTGAATTTGGTATTATTAAATAAAAAGATGTCGGCATAGGCAACAAAGGAGGTATTATTTATAAAATCGAAAAGGTGTAGAATCTTCTTCTCCATTACTTGCAGTGTCCAAAGGAAGAGACTTTCAAGTTTCAACCAAGACACGACCTGCGAAGCCCATCTCCACTCCACCACCTCTACCTCATTATTTCACGTTTTTCCATTCTTTTTATTTGGTTCGGCTGAGAACTAAATGTGCAGTGAGAACATGAGAACATTGGACATTCACTTATTCTCGTTGGACATTCACTTATTCCTGTTAGACATTCACTTATTTTCAATGGCCAAAAATCGGTTCTCATGTTCTAACAAAAGAGTTTGATTCTCACCTGATCCAGTCTTCGTATATATGGATACGTATAATGAAGCAAATAATTATAATACGATCCTATACAGTATATATTAGAAGTGTCCCGAAGAATTGGCCATGACACTACCATATTAATATTGGCAGCAAGCCACGTTGCTTGATTGCAACTTTTGGTTTTTCTATAAACTACAAATATTTATAAGCATAGCTATAATAAAAACTGTGCACATATATAATTTTTGAGATATATATGCAAAATCAATTACAATTTTGGTCGCATAATTATTATGTGCTGGATCTTGATAATGCACCCTTGCTCAATATTCAACCAGCAATACACATGCCTCATCCCATTATCGAATTTTCTTTTTTGCTTATATTATTGTTATATATATATATATAGCAACACATATCATTATTTTATCACTTTATGAAAATATATGTGTGTACAAATATAATTGGTAATATGATCAATTGGACCATTGGTCACTAGTTTGAATTTCATGTCTTGAATCAAATCAGAACTCATTGGAAATTAGTCAATACGATAGCTCCCGGCAGTACAGTATGTTATTGAAGGATTCAACACGACAAATCATTCGATAAAGCCTGCACACCGCCACACCACAAATTTTATGTTTGTCGAATGAATGTCGTATCATGACAAATTGTTCGACGAAGTAGAAGGTCATAATCTAATTGTGAAATTGAGTTTCCTATCTCTTGAATTTTCTGTCGTATATTTAGTTTCACGTTCTCTCTTATGATTAGGAATAATGCAACCTAACAAGTATTGATAAAAGGATATGTTAGAGTATACCACATCAAAAAATGTGAATTCGTTTACTATCTTAAACAGTTGTTTAAGCCTCTACTTATTAACTTGAACTTTTAGGCGGGTCAAATTTCTAACATAGTATTAGAGTAAAGTTGGATTTGGACGTAACATCTATGTCATTTGTTTTGAGTTTGAGGCCTATGTATTAGAGGTTGTCCCTGCACCCCTACTCGTTCTTTCCACACGCCTTAATTTCTACCTGGTTTGCATGGGAGAGAGGATATTACAATACTATATTTAAGAGATTCGCTCACCAGCTCTCCAGTTTAATTAATAGTCTATAATAATTAAATATGAGTTAGGTAAGTGAAGGGTCATATTCATATATATAAAGAAACACACTTTATAGTCATAGAGGCTTCCACGTATGTGCCGACATCGAATATGAGGTTGTTTCTACTGCTCGGGTCCATCACGATGATAAATGCATGCACCTTCCTATACTTGAAGATGTAAATATTATTTGAGGCTTTGTTTTGACACACAATGAACCAAGTGTGTGTGCTATGCCCCACAAATCAATTATTCACCTATTTCTAATTACGTCCAAAATGTATATATGACACACAAAAATTAATGGGACCAAGAAAAAAAAAGATTTTTGGTTCTCCTTCCTCCAAGTCTCTCCTTCACGGCCTTAAACCCAATATACAGACTCACTTAGAATTGTAACTTGTGTTTCGGACATCGATCATGGAACATGTGCGAATGAAGGATAAATATTGCATTATTATTAAATAAATTAATAACAACAAGATATATATGGTTAGAAGTTGTTATAATGTCATACATAGAAAATCTATGATAATGTCCGAAGCCGCGTGGTCGTGTTTCCGAGCATAGACTCTCAATCCTCAATATATGGAGGATCGATCATGGGTTTAATATATATTCATTTCTTGATCATTGATACATGAAAATATCTATGTGCATTTAATTATTGATGATTCGTACTATTGGGTTTCTACTTCTATATAAGCCCGATGGTTCCTATCGATTTCACCACCCATCGATCTCTACACAACTCTTTCTCAGAAACCAAAGCTTCACTTCTCTTTCATTACATGTAAGTGTCACATTTCTTCCACTTCAGTTATTGCCTGCAATGCTTGTGTTTTTATAAATACAGTATGTCAAGAATATATCTTTCCCGACGCACGCAAATTGTGTACGTAGGATGTAATATCATATGCTCGATACATTATGTGATATTATACCAGAAATACATTTTCATGTGTTAGGTATATATTGTATCTCATTCCGATACATAATAATGATGTACGTTGATTATGTGATATTATACCAGACGTGCAATATTTTGATGTATTGTGTATTATATCTCATTCTCGATGCATAAAATAATTATAATAAATTCAACCGTCAGTCAATGCCATAAAATTATTGACCAGTCTCTCTCTAGTATATTCATTATGATATAGAAAATTTTCCATTAGTTTTGCTTCTGGTTTTGGATATGTTGGGCTATATTAATTAAAAGAAAATGTCTATATCACCGTGCATTGCCATGCAAGTAACTAGTTTAGTATTTTCTCTATATATGAGTTTTTTTTGTTAAATGAGAAAAACACTGTATATATGATGCTGACATGTATATATCTTCCAAATTAAATAATCTATATGTATAATCAAATTATTTATTGATTCTAAATATTTTGTTTGCAGAGCCACACTTGTGGATGAATACTTTGTATGATAAGGTAATTAATATTTATATCTGATTTTGTCATTTATATACAAGAAATTTATATTTGTCGGTTTTAATTTTCGAATAAATAATTGAGGTTTAGAGTGTCTTTAACTTTTTACGATTATTTTCCTATCTTGGAATGATATATGTAATTTAAGACAAAAAGATTTTAAAGCCGATAATGACATGAACTCTCTTTTCAATCCGAAGCCAATCGTAGCAATATATGGACAAGTTTGGGGTTGGCCGCCAATTTAATTACCACTAGCTTATATATTATGTCCAAATCACTGATAATGACATAAAACACCTTTTTGAACAATATTATTGCATTGCGTGATCAATCAAAATGTTTATGACTATGTAATGTCTCAATGATGTGATCTTATCACTTTGAAGTGATAGAGATATAGTATTAGTTACACTTACACCACATATTTTGGATACAAAATATATAGTTCCATATTATATTCTAAAAATGTTAATTGTTACTAATTCTGTCAGAAAGCTTTGCATCTCTAATTGTTTTCCACGTTCAAAATAGAGAAAATTGTAAAAAGTCTCTTTATAATTATTACTTTTTGCACAAGCTCTTTTTTTACTATATTTTTTCAAAAGCTCTCATTCACTCAAGTTCATTTTTATAAAAATTCTCCCTCACTCATGTTTATTTTTGCACCGCCTATGCAAATATGTGAAAATTAATTGAAGTGTCACTTAATTAAGCGTTAACTCAAACATTCAACAGTTAAAGTGACACTTCCGTTAAGTTTCACGGATTTGCACAGACATGCAAATTTGAACATGAGTGAGAGAGAGTTTTTGCAAAAATACAGTAAATAGAGAGTTTGCGTAAAAAAACAATTATAAGGATATTTTTTTGCAATTTCCCCTTTAAATTAAATAATATTACAACAAACATGAATTTGACTTTATAAAATAATCGATAGGGATTTATTCAAGATGGATTGAAGTAATAATTTGAAAGTATGTTAGATAAGGAACGACAACAAATTTGTATTCGTCTGAATTTATTAATAATTAGGTAACCTAACCTGATTTGACTATGAATTATTTTACCTTGCTCATGCTAACCATAATTTTAGGTTTGACCCATTTCAATAAATGTTCTAATTAGAGATAACAAATCAAAATTTAGGTTATATATGTTACCATCACATATTAGATCTGATCAGTGGATGGTGAATGTTATTTTCACTTAAATATTGATAAACTTAAAGTGGTGAATATATATATAGGAGAGAGAAATGAGGGAAAATAACAAAAACAAAAGGTACAATCAACTTCATATCTCCTCCAAAGATAAAATGGAAAAAGCAAACACATAACGCTTTCAACGAAGACGAACCTAACTTACAACTCCAATAATAAATCCTTCCCCTTGCCCTTATCTCATCTACAATCCTTAATATTCTACCATCACCTACATTATTTTTAACCTTAAATCTCTTCAATAAAATATTAAAAAAATTATTAATCATAACACTAATATATTTTTATTCTATCAACAATTCTTAATCTACATATCCCGACCTTTGTCCAAATAAAATACCCACTAACTTTCAAGCACGAGGGTTAATTATGGTTCGGTTAACCGAACTGATAGTAGAAAAAACCTATATTTTTAAAATTGATATCAATAATAAACGTAAATTCAGTTATGTTAAATGATTTAGGCGATTTGATCCTCCATTTAATCGAACCAAGATGATTGAACTTGGTTTTGTGACAAAATTCCATTTAATTCCAAATTTCCTAAATTCCTAATGATGGTTCATGTTCGAGACATGTTCGATTTTTTCAACTAACTCATGACTGGTAGTGATCCGACCCGTCATATCTCATTTCTGCATAAATCAAACCCAAATTTAATTGATTATCCACAATATGTTTGGGTTTTTCAAGCAAGTTATGATCTCACCCACACGTTATCTCAGTTTTGTATAAATCAAACCCAAATTGAATCGATTATCCACTCTTCTCCATTAATCTAGAATTCACTCAATTTTTCTATAGATTTGTTTTTTATTAATCAACAAGACCATTATTGGAGACTTCTGACTAGACCGTGCTCTTTGGACCCACCAAACTATCATAGCTAGTGGATAATATGTTGCCTTCATACACATATATATATTCTCATAATATATCTCTTCTCTTTTGTATATTGATTATTATTCTATATTTTCAGCCGCCACGCATGGACTCCTCCAACTCGGATCCTCCTCTCCACGACTCTTACAAAACCCTCCTCCTCAACACGACCAACAGCAACAACATGGCCAGTCACGAAGACGTCGTGGACGCGGTCGAGGAATGCGAGCTCCCTCTCATCGACCTCCGGCGGCTCAGAGCCGCCGGAGGAGGAGAGGAGTGCAAGGCGGAGATCGCGGAGGCGGCGAGGGAGTGGGGCTTCTTCCAGGTGGTCAACCAAGGGATCTCTCGCGGCATTTTGGAGAAAATGAGGATCGAGCAGGTTAAGGTTTTTAAACAACCCTTCGACAAGAAGAGCAAAGAGGACAGGTTCTTGACCCTCTCCGCCGGGAGCTACCGGTGGGGAGCTCCGTCAGCCACCAGGCTCAGCCACTTCTTGTGGTCCGAAGCCTTCCACGTCCCTCTCGCCCACATTTCTAGCTCCGGTGGCCTCGCCTCTCCTCTCCGGTACACTAATTTTAACTTTTTATATTGATAAGTTGTATATTAAAATTTAGGTTTGACTATGCTACGACTAAACAAAACATCCTCAAAACAAATCTCCCACTAGTCTGATTTCTCATGCATCGGACATTTGTTTATGATAAAATTGAAATAAAACATATTAGTTGAGGGGGGGGGGGGGTAAAAACAGTATATATATATATAAGAAATGTAAAAAACAACTATATTATAAAATGTAATAATCACACATTAAACTGTGAATTTAAATTTATAGTTATCTATATTAAAAGTTCTATCTCATGAATACTCATATTGGTTACTAATTTACATTTGAAAGAGAGAATTTCACCTCAACCTCTCCTCATACTTATCTGAACTTTTAGTCATTACTAATTATTTTACTATTTTGGGATGGACATGGGTTAAATATACATTTCAAAACTTTATAATAGTGTTATTATTTTCTTGTTTTGTTTTAATTATTTTTGCTTCTCTTCTTGATGGGTCCCCTGCCTAGTTGCATGTGAAATCTGAAAAATAAAGTGGTTGGCTGTATCAATGTCCCTCCCAAAATGTGAAAAATGGAGTCCCCCACATTCCAATTGCAGAGAGACAAAACCAGAACACACAGCTATATATATTGGAACCCAAATATTAATAATGCACTTGCATGCATGGCTGTGCTCTTCACGTGCCACGGTCACAACGACTCATTTCATGTTCCCACATTTTCCATATTCACATCTATTATAGTATAGTCGCCCAACTTTTTATGCCTATCGCTAAGCTATATACCCTTAGACCTTCGTCGAGTCGAATTATCTCAAAATTCTTAAAATAGTAATACATAATAAGTTTATAGCGCTACATGTACTATTGGATACACTACATGTATAGAGTATGATGACATTCACTGGACCTTAACAAAATATTCTGAAACTATAATCACTATGATTTCTTTGAAAGTATATTTGACTCCACTTGCTTAGGATGACAAAAAATTTCGAATTTAACAGGACCTGATCTTCTTAATCCAATTGAACGTGATTACGAAATTCGTCCTGCACCCACCTGGTAATTACCATCTTGTATATTGAAAGACAAAAACCCCCTAGAACCCCACGGAACCTGATATTATCGAACTAACATAAAAGTTAAACGAAAATCACTAAATTTGCCTGTTAGCATCCTACACTACTCGTCACTGTAAATTACTCATTTTTAAGCTTGTGATGACGATAAATAGATACCATTTGGAGACTTGAACTAAGGTATAGAATCCTAGCTTAAGTGGCCAATATAGCAAGGTTTATTAGTCATGTTTCTCTTGTAGCACATTACTAATACAAATGTGTTTTTGATGATGATCAGCTCGAGCATGGAGGAATTTGCGGGGAAGGTTTCGGATCTAGCGAAGAGACTGGCGGAGATACTGGCGGAGAAGATGGGTCACGACTCGAGCTTCTTCGACGAGAACTGCTTGGCGAGCACTTGCTATCTCCGAATGAATCGGTACCCGGCGTGCCCGGTGCCATCCCAAGTGTTCGGCCTCATGCCCCACACCGACAGCGACTTCCTCACCATTTTGCACCAAGACAACGTCGGGGGGTTGCAACTCGTCAAGGACGGTAGGTGGTTCGCGGTCAAGCCCAACCCCAATGCCTTGATCATCAACATTGGTGACTTGTTTCAGGTGGGTCAGACTTTAACAATTCCGTCTTATTTGCTCGTTTCACGTGCGCGATTATTACCTTAAACTTTTAAGTTGGTCGTACTTCTAATTAACATGATATCAAAATCATATATATGGCTGAACTAATATATTGAAATTTGAAATCTGCTTATGCAATCTTGTTCCGGACTGCAGTCCATAAGTGCAAATCTCGTCAACCCGACTTTCCCGTGAGACGGTGTTAGAGTCCCACGTTGGAAGGATGTGAATCAAAAGACTAGTTTAAATGACAAGTTTGGACCCAACTTTTAGGTGGACCAGATGTTTACTATGGTATCATAATTTGGTCTCACATTCCGCTGACACCTCTCTCCAAGCCATTTTTTCTGTGCACGTGGTGCCCATAACCCACGTACGAATTTTATAAAATCTTTCTTTTCACGAGGTGTTACTGCGTTAGAGACCTGTACTGAGATAGAAAAACTCATATTCAGTTACGAGCCTATACCTATCAGTTTAGAGCTTTTAGGCGAGCCAAACTTCTAACATGGTGCCACACTTCTAACATGGCGGCAGAGTTTGGTCCGACTCTCCTCCAAAACTCCTTTATGTCATATTGTTTTGAACTCGAGACTCATGATCCACATATAAAGAATGTTAGAGTCTCACATAAAAAATACGTGAATCAAGAGACTAGTTTAATCAAATAATAATAATAATTCTTGTACCTCTACTTATCAACTTGAACTTATACCTTATAAATAAGTCCGTCTTGTAACAATAACTTGTTTGATATATATGCAGGCATGGAGCAATGGTGTGTATAGGAGTGTGGAGCACAGAGTGGTGACAAACCCATATGTGGAGAGGTTCTCAACAGCATATTTCCTCTGTCCATCATACGACACCGTAGTGAGGAGTTGCTGCAAGCCATCGCTGTACAAGGAATTTAGCTTTGGAGAATATAGAGAGCAAGTGCAAGAGGATGTTCGCAAAATGGGCTTCAAAGTAGGGCTCTCTAGGTTTCTTCTGTAAATTTTATCATATTAATTAATTAAGATTATTAAGCTGCAATTTAAATATAAGAAACTACAAAATAATTAGTATATAGTCAATGATATTGATACAGCAAATGCTGTATCTAGGAAAATTATTGAGCATTTGGGTTGAAAATGTGTTTTTTTATTTATTTTAGTTGCATAATGTTTATATTATGAACTTAGTCATTTTAAATTTAAATCTATTATATTTATGTACCAAATACCAAACAAAAGTAAGTGCACATTTTAATTTTTGGAATATTTAAATTATATAGGAACATTTATATTTTCTTCTTATTCTTCTTCATAATAGTGCAATAAAATGTTAATGGATTTAGAGATACATGATACAAGATAGTGTATGGGCCTGAAACACCATTGGGCCAAATGTGAGTTGAGCCTTGTTCATCGGGCCCTGAAGTTGTGATCTCTATTCATTAAAGGCTTAAAATTAAATCCTTGACTTGAATTAAATATGTAACCTGGATTTAATTTAATTTATAATTTCTATTAGTGGTGTTTATTAATCTCACATTTACATAAATGAATTTATATATAGGATTATTAATGTCCACAAGAGATTATTTTCAGTTAAGTAATCATCTAGATATATAATTCATATTTATTTTGTATTTAAAGCTGAGGGTGCATTTTGGACTTGAAACCAATCTTGAACCAGATTCGAATTGGACCAAAAAAACTAGAAACCGTAGTTAATAGCTTGGTTTTGGTTCTGAATTTGAGAGAATCATTTAATTTCAGTTCAATTCTAATTCTCAAAATTCAGATACGCTGGTTAACCGGTAGGTACCAGACCCGTTCATACCGAGATTGAAGTACGCGAATTGAAGAATGAAGGCCGGGAATTTGGTATTTATTTTGTATATTAATTTCGTTTGCAAACATTATATTTTGATTAGAATGTAATGATTAAATCTTCACATTTGATTTTTGTTAGTATTTTTTATAATTGCAAACTGAAAGCTTTTAGTTGTAGATCATGCTAAGATTCGTTTAATAGGGCTTATAAATTGATACTATATTTGAATTCGAAAATCAACCAATTTTAACAAAATAAAACTAAGAATACTAAAAAATTACGATTCAATAGATTGTTTCCTAGCGTAACGAACCGGAGGATCCAATCCAATCTAGTTTATGCCCCCAGTCTTCTCTGACTCCATAACGATGCTCACTCTTACTTAAAGCTCTATAACATTTGAGCTCAAAAGTGTGACATTTAAATTCAAATTTAATGCATGTATCAAGTGAATATAACTATTGAATTAGTAAAGGCATAAAAAAATTAATTCTAGCACCTCAATTAATTATTTTTAGTGGTATTATGTTTGTTAAAAGATTCCACTATTGGGTATTTTTATTTGTAAATTTACTTGTTATGTATTGTCTAAGTCAATTTGTAAGGAAAAAGTAGAAAGTTTAGAGTGCGCATGGTGGCGTGCACATTTCTAAATATGACTTTATATGATTGTATTGTATTGTAGCTACACATCCCATTGTCTTGTCACTGCTACATTTCTTATTCGGTTGCTTCATCACATGAAACCCCACAACTCACATGGAGACCTGTTAAAAAGGTGTCCAAGGATGGCAATGGTTTTTAAACTTGACGATGCGATCTGTTAAACTGAAGTAAGAAATGCCGATCACTAAATTTGTTCGAGTCCGTCTTATGCTCGTTCAATAAAGAGGTAGAAATTTTTAAAGAAAATTTGTTGTCTTCAATTTGACGAAATAGGGGATATGAACAACTAAATCTGCAACGAAATCATCTCGTTTCCATCATATTCCTAACTAATATTGGTGTCTAATGTAATAATTTGTTTTGAACTTGACAAGACTCGTCATTCTTGATCTTACAGGGCATGAGACACGGATAAGTAAGTTCGCTCCAAACTTAGAATGTTATCATCCCTAACTAAGTGTAATGTCTAAGGATGACAAAAATTTCCCACATCTAATTAGGTAGAAGATATTGATTACTAAATATGTTCTACTTGCACTATAATTGCTATCCATGGAAAATATCCTAAAACTGACGGAGACATGTTATCCTAACACAGATGTCAAAGTTCGTCTCAAACTCTCTCCGTTGTCATGACACCTTAATCGCGTGCATTTTATTCGAATTAGGATGACAAGTGAACACATAAATCCTAAATTAAGTTGTGATATTATGTTAAAATTCAAACTCAAAAGGTAAGAAGTTCGAATTTATAAATAAAGCGATAAATATACTCTTGTCGGTTCAATTCGATGTGACACTAACCAAAACAAGAAAAACTTATAAATTCTAGATTTGGAATGGGAGAAGCAGCTTCAGTGAAGGCAAATAAAGCAATCCAAAAGTAACTCTTTCATTCTTATTATGCTATGCACAATCAAAATATAGCAGTCACACTCTGTCCGTTCACTTAATCTGACGAGAATAAGACATAGATCTCAAAATCAATCACACTCTCTCCGTTATCATGACACCTAGGATGACAAGTGAACGCGCAAATCTCAAATCAAATTGTAATATTACGTTAAAACTCAAACTTCAAATTTAAAATAAAGTGATAAATATACTCTCGTTGGTTCAATTCGACGTGACACTAACCAAAACAAGAAAATGTTATAAATTTTAGATTTTGGAATGGGAGAAGTAGCTTGAGTAAGGCAAAGAAAGCAATCCAAAAGTAAGTCTTCCATTCTCATTATGCTATGCACAATCAAACACACATCAACCACTAACATATACTATTGCTATAAAGGCAAAAACACATCATCATCACCACCTCTTGCCCTCTCCCATCCAATAAATACACTAAAAAAAGAACAGATTCCTCATCTTTTCCATGGTGTGTTGATTAATTATCCTTGTCTTCATCCCCAAACCCAGTTTCCCAAAAGCAAAAGTGAAGCACCTTCTCAGCCTCAGCCTCAAAACCATGGTCATCTATACAAGGTTGGTCAACTTTTTGATGTCTCTGTCTCACCTTTTGTTCACTACATACTCCATTCAAGACAAAAGAGAAAAGCCACCGTCCCATTACCCATATTCCATTGGCATCAACTTTATCCATTTCTGTTTCTAGTCTTTGCCCTTTTTGGTATCAATGTGTGTTCTTATCACAAAACTAAGGTGTGATGTTTGTTGTTGCTACCACTCCTCCAACTCCAACCCATTTTCATCTGCCTTGCTGCTTATTGAGAGGGTGAAGTATATCAGCAGCATTGTCCCAATGATTGACCTGCTCTCAATGCATGTCAATTCTAAAATTAGTACTAGTTAATCAAATGATCTCAGTGTCCATTCAGACCCACCTAAAAGTTCAAAATGATGGAAGGAGGTCTATACTTTTTATGAAGCCAGTGGATGTGGATGGATCTAAAAACTAGTAAGGAGGGTATGTTGACATCCAACGCCATGTTTCGAGCTAAAAGTCCATGGTGTTTTATGTGCATTGTCATTCTGACAAAAATGTTCATATATGACATGTATGTGATAAAGGATGTTAAAGTTTCACGTTATGAAGGTTTGGATTCAGTTACCAGTTTAATTAAAAAGTATGAGGTGAGCGAGTATTAGAGTACTACTGCATCAAGAAGATAGTGGATGGATTCAGTAGTTTCAATAACTAGTCCGAGTTTTCACCTATTAAATTGAACTTCTAAGTGAATTAAGCTTCTGTCATGGTTTCAGAGGTCAGTTGTCTCCTACTTGCAATCATGCGTGTCAACGCCCATCGTGCAAAGTCCAAAAGAATGTGGACCCTCTCTCTGGCCCGACTTACAAGTGAGAATATGTTAGATCATCGCATCTATAAGATGTGGATTCAAAGGTCTTCTCATATAAGTTTGAGCTATTAGGTGAGTCATGTTTCCATCATGGTATCAAAGTTTAGTGGTCTTCTATTTATACACCCGCGGGCCAAATATTTATTTTGTTGTTCTACGTGAAGAGTCTAACATAATGTAGATTCCCTAAATCCATCACGCAGAGTATCACATCGAAAATATGTGAACCAATTCAATAGTTTTAAGAACAAGTTTGAGTCTTTACCTATGAATTCGAGTTTATAGGTAAATTGATCTTCTATCACCAACTTTCTAACATTCATAAGATAATTCTGAAACATGATATAGACGAGGAACTTACAAGGAAGCAAACAAGATAAGAATCCTCCTGGGGTCAAGACCCCAGGAGGACGGCCGTCTGAAGCTGTTTCTCTTGACAAAGGCTCTCCCTTCCGTGCAAGCCGTCGCGCCCATATTACCAGCATTAATCACGATCTGATGAACTCTCTCGCCAGGCTCCGCTGCCACCACCCCCGCCACCGTAGACGAATCGGGCCTACCAGCAGCAGCAGCAGCAGCTGCTAGGTGCCATTTTTGTGTTCACAGACAAATAAAACATTGTCAGCTCACTCACCATCAGTCTCAACCAACAAGAATTGCAGTTGAGCACACATGCATCCGAGGAACAACAACATGGGTGGCAACAAAAAGGATGATTGATGTAATTGCACAGAATTGGAAATGAAATGACAAAACTCATTAACTGCTACCTGAAGTTGACTTTAGCCTTAAGGTGACCTTTCACTTTCACCATTGACAATATCACACAACAAAAAACCTCATTTCCTCCATATAGGTATGTCATAAGTAAACCCCACTGATTCCTAGCTATTTGTCAAATGCTATGAACCCAAAAATATATTTAAAAAATTCCATGAACTCTAGAACATACCAAGAACCTGAAGAAACAATACAATCACAATTATTTCAATAATTAAGTTGGTAGTGAGGCTAAGGGAGAATTCTTTTACCAAATTTTTTAATTTGTATAGTTGGAGTAAACAAGTAGAATCGAGCCCATATTTACTCAGACCCATTTCGTCTAAAAACATACACGGCTTTAACAAAAAAAAATACAAGCTCAATTTCGTCTCGTATATTTTTTTAATTATAAATAGTAGTTAAAAATTATGAAATTATACTTTAATCATACTTAATAACAAGCTGTCTAATAAACCTTAAATAATTAAACTCGACCTCGAACGTTTACTAAAGAAGTCTAATTTTGAAGTCGAACCCCATTTTACAAAATCTAACATGATATTTTACCTAATCGGACTCGAAGGACTGTTCAAAAGCTCAGCTCATCTACGTAAACACAACTTAATGAAATAAAAAATTTAGTCATTACTAATCCAAGAAGGTTACAAGAACACACTTGTCACTGCTGGTTGTAATTTGATTCCATTTGGCGGTGTGTTTTAAACAATTAATTAATATTTCATTAACACGAATTAATTTTCCAAGACTCACTTTCAAAATCAATAATAAAAAAAAGCAATACCTCTAGGCGATGAGGTAGATGCAACAATGGAGTCTCTGTCACTAGCAGTAGCTAAATTAGAACTTATCTTCTTCTCTGTTCCTCGCTGAGACCCTTTCTTTGATAAGTTTCTCTGCAACTTTACTTCAAAACATCATTATCAACAAAGTAAAAGCCACAAAAATTTGCAAGTTCACTAATTGAAAATTAATCGGATCATTTTTGCTACTGTTTTTGTTCATTTTTCAAATTTAAAGAAGTTTCCTGAAAAATTGGCTCTGAAACTTACAGTGATTCTTGAATTTGGGGTCGGATCTTTGGTGGAGCCATGAACGATTGTCTCCATGTCGATCACGAAACTATCCGAAATCTCGGTATGATCCGATACCGATATTTTCTGGGTCATCATTTTCTCACCCGATTCCTGAGAAAGAAAAAAAAACAGAGGAACGATCAAAACGGACCCGATAGAACAGTTACAGATACCAAAAATTTAATTTTTATCACAGAAACGACGAAAACGAACAAAACCCAGAAAGGAGAAACCGAAAAACCCACCAACTTCGAACTCTCCGCCATTTCTTGGAACTTTCCGGGAAAGTGAAGGAAAATGAGAGAAAATGGGTGTTTATGGGTTGGGACTGATTCGGGGAAGGTAACTATCAATCTACAGCGTCAGCAATTACGGACCGAACTGGGAAATCAGAAAAATAAACAATAAACCCCAAGAAAGTCAAGAGATTGAAGAATCAAAATGAATAAATAAATAAATTCACAGTTCACACATAAGCAAAAAGTATCCAAACACTCCTCTGTTTGATCTGTTCTTGAACTGACCAGAAAATAAAATAAACCAACTTATTTATCGAAGAGAATGAATAGATTTTTGAGAAAACAAAAACGAACCGTTGAGTGAGAGCAGAGAAACTGATTTTTTTTCTGGAAAGAGGAAATACATGGAAAAGCTTTTGTGTTCGTGTCTTGTGCTTTGTTTGTAGCTATTTCGTTCAGTTTTGATTTATTTATTGCTTTATATAAAACACTACAAAACATGGAAAACAATATGATAGTGGAGAATTCATGTGTTTCGATGGTTTGGGATTTGGACGTTTCTTTTTCCACGTGTTTAGTAGAGACCGTTTTTTTTTTTTGTTTAACCAATTTATATATGTATTAATTAATGTTGTTAAAATAATTCGAATTGAAAAATATGATATTGGGATATATCATGTATCTTTAAATATATCCATGTCAATAAATATGATTTTTTTATATTTATTTATCAAAAGCAAAGCAAGCTGAATTTTAATGAGAATTACTTCCAAGCATCAATTTATTTTCTGTATTGGCAAAACCAAACATCAATTTTTAGATTAATGATTTTGATGGATAACAAACTTCTTACAATTGTGTTTCATGAATAAATGAGCATTACTTGTCAATTCACTTCACTGTACATAACTTGAGCACTCATTTGAAAATTCAATTCCATTCACACCTGTTTTACTCCGTTTTTACCTAATTCAAACTTCTCGAATTTCAAAACTTCAGTGATCTAAGGAGATTCTGCCGTTCCAAAAAAATAATACATCTCGCATCCACAAACGTGCCTCAGCGATCCTAACAATTAGACCCAACTCACTTTCTTCTTCGACGTCAAAAACCGCACCATTGACATTGGTTTTTGTGTGAGAAAATGCAATAATTATTTGAATTTGACTCTAATCTCAATAATCTGAATGGAATGATAATATTTGGATAATAAAACTTTTTTGATGTATGTGATTCTTTTGTTAGGATTGAGAATAGTAGAAACTTTTATTCGATTGTAATATAGTATTTATGTTTGAAATTATGGGACTTTAAACTCGTATTGGATAAAACTAGTATCATAGGCATATTCAAGTTTTGGGTAGTTGGCTATAATATATTCATAAATATACTTGGCTATGTATTTGTCTCCCCAATCCTAGTTCATATTAATTACGTTTAATGAAGCTATTTTGTCGTTGCCGTTGTCGTAGTTGTATCTATATATATAATGCATAGCTCGTGCAAGTAGACGTGTGGAAATCAAATTCATTTGATATTTCTTGTTAGATTGGAACAAAAATATAAAAGGTTGAATATGAATGCAGTATATGTCCATATGACAATTAGTTCAATCCTAATAAGCCTGATTAGGCGGTCGTCGGCGGTCTACGATCGTTCTCGACGTCTAGGACTGGGTTATTGGTGTTCTGGCGATTGAAGGGGGGGTGTGATTGGGAGGGACGGTGACTTTGCGTTGATAAAGTTGGGGGGGGGGATTATTTGGG
>JAYMTP010000812.1:0-28852 GCA_036897365.1 Geranium brycei | reverse complement strand
CTTCGCGACCTCGCCGGGCTCGAGCGGCTCGAGCTCCAGTTCAACTCCATCTCGGGCCCGATCCCGAGCCTCGCCGGCATGACGTCACTCCAGGTCCTGATGCTCAGCCACAACAACCTCACCTCCGTCCCAAAAGACCTCTTCGACGGGATGACGTCACTCCGCTCCGTCGAGGTCGACGAGAACCCATTCTCGCCGTGGGAGCTCCCGGAGACCCTTCGCGACGCGGCGGCGTCGCTCCAGAACCTCTCCGCCAACGCCGCGGGACTCGCCGGAGAGCTGCCGGAGTTTATCTCCGGCGAGGTGTTCCCGGCGCTGACCAACCTCCACCTCGCCTTCAACAACCTCTCCGGCGGCCTGCCACGTGGCTTCTCCGGATTGCAGATCCGATCACTCTGGCTCAACGGCCAGGATCTGTCCGGAGACATTGCTGTGATCGGGAACATGACCTCTCTGCAAGAGGTATGGTTGCACTCGAACTCATTTTCCGGTTCTTTACCTGATTTTTCCGGTTTGAAAGATCTGGAGGTGTTGAGCTTGAGAGACAATCAATTCACCGGTCCTGTTCCTGCTTCATTGGTCAATCTCGAATCGTTGAGAGTCGTGAATTTGACTAATAATTTGCTCCAAGGACCTGTTCCTGAGTTCAAACCCTCGGTTGATCTTGATAACGAACTCTCCGGCGAGTCGAACCGGTTTTGCTTGTCGAAACCTGGGAAATGTGATTCCCAGGTTAGTACATTGTTGTTGATAGCTGAATCCATGGGTTACCCGATGAAATTCGCGGAGAATTGGAGAGGGAACAATGCCTGCGCAGATTGGATTGGTATCGCTTGTAGGGATGGGAATGTTACGGTGATCAATTTCGAGAAGATGGGGCTTAACGGCACGATCTCGCCGGAGTTTGCTTCGTTGAAGTCGTTGCAGCGGGTGATCTTAGCGGGGAACAACCTCACCGGGACCGTCCCGGGGGAGCTCGCCGCGTTGCCTCTGCTGACCGTTCTCGATGTCTCGAACAATAGGCTCCACGGGAAGATCCCCGAATTTGGGAGGAATTCGGGTGTTAGTGTTAAGACGGATGGAAACCCTGATATGGGGAAGAATGAGAGTAGCAGTTCTTCGCAGGGCTCGGGAATTGGCCCGAGCTCGGGTTCTGGTGGTGGCAGTGGTGGTGGTAATGGTCGGAAAAAGAATATAGCGTTGGCGGTGATCATAGCAGTTTCAGTTGTTGTTGGTATCGTCGCCGTGTTGACGCTCGGGTTTTTAGCGTTTAGTGCGTACAAGAAGCGGAAGCACTTCAGCCGGGTTCAGAGCCCGAATGCCGCGATGGTGATCCACCCCCGTGACTCGGGATCGGACAACGACACCGTGAAGATAACCGTCGCGGGGTCGAGCGTGAGCGTTGGCCCCGCGGCCATCACTGGTGTCGCTGACATGGCGGGCGGTAGCGACAACAACATCCAGATGGTCGAGTCGGGGAACCTGGTGATCTCAATCCAAGTCCTGAGGAGTGTGACCAACAACTTCAGCGAGGACAACATCCTCGGGCGAGGAGGGTTCGGGACGGTGTACAAGGGCGAGCTCCACGACGGGACGATGATCGCCGTCAAGAGGATGGAGTCCGGCGTCATAGCTGGAAAGGGGCTTTCCGAGTTCAAGTCCGAGATCGCCGTCCTGACAAAAGTCCGGCACAGGCATTTAGTAGCGCTGCTCGGGTACTGCCTCGACGGGAACGAGAAGCTGCTCGTGTACGAGTACATGCCAAGGGGGACGCTGAGCAGCCACATATTCAACTGGGCCGTGGAAGGGCTGAAGCCGCTCGAGTGGACGAGGAGGTTGACTATAGCGCTCGATGTGGCGCGGGGCGTCGAGTACCTACACAGCTTGGCGCATCAGAGCTTTATACACAGGGACTTGAAGCCGTCGAACATTCTGCTCGGGGACGATATGAGGGCCAAGGTTGCGGATTTCGGGCTCGTTCGACTCGCTCCAGAGGGGAAAGGCTCTGTCGAGACCAGAATCGCCGGGACTTTCGGTTACTTGGCGCCGGAATATGCAGGTACTTAATTACTTCATGCTCTCAACTTTATTTTTGCCTTAGGTTTCAAATTTATAGCACTCTATAACTAGGGAAGCTATGGTTTTATAATTATCTATACATGATTGTTAACTTCATGAACCTAATTGTTAGGCTTAGAGTCTTTTAGGTATTGCCTGAGAAAGTGGCAAGTTTAGGGTATAAACAAGTTGAAGCATTTAGTGAGTCACTCGAACTCGATCAGTTTAATATTCGGTGTGAGGTCACCATAATCAAGCTCTAGCTTACCTTTCAATACTCGATAAACTAACAATTAAACCCGTTCAATGTTAATTAAGTATAATAAATATTTATGATGAAACTACTGAATTTAGTGGAGCTGATCTTGAGTCAGTTTGTCTAGTGTTTACTGACTAATATAAGTTTAATATGATTAACTTTTAATATATAGTTGCAGTGAATATTAAAGGAGCCAAGTCGAGTTGAGCTCGACTATTTTCTTACTAAATGCTCTTTCTTTGCCTTATGTTTCCAATTTATAGCACACTTTAACTGCAAAACCCATGGTTTTATGTTGTGTATACAAAATTGTTAACCTAAATGCCTCGGTTTAATAGGCTTAAGAAAGATGCAAGTAAGGCAAAATCGTTTAACAAAGCCACTTGAGCTTGATTAGTTAGATATTTGATTCAAGGTGTTATAATCGAGCTTAAGTTGAATTCGAGATCTTGATAAACGAGCAGAGCTCGAGTTTAACCTTTCAAGGCTCGATAGGGCTCGTCTGGTATCTGATGAATTATAGAATGTTATTAATATACTTTTCAGATGAAACTAAAAGAACTGAATTGAGTCAAACCGGCTCGTCTAATATCTAATAAATTATTATATATTTTTTATTTAACATAAATTTTAACTTTTAATGAATCCTTAGTAGTGAATATTAACCGGTCCGATTCCAGCTCAAGCATGACAAAATTTTCTTGAGTCGAACTCGAGTTTAGTTGCATAAGTTTGTTCGAGCGCGAGGCTTTTACGCGAGATCCAACAAATTGAGAGGCTCGATTGGACTTCCTAGTGGCAAGATTGTAATTAAAACGTTCTCGTTTTTGCAGTGACGGGCCGGGTGACGACGAAGGTAGACATATTCAGCTTCGGGGTGATCCTGATGGAGCTGATAACGGGGCGGAAGGCCCTGGACGAGAGGCAGCCGGAGGAGAGCATGCACCTCGTGACCTGGTTCAAGCGCATGCACATCAACCCCGACTCCTTCCGCAAGGCCATCGACCCTTCCCTCGACCTCTCCGACGAAGACACCCTCGCCAGCATCTCCACGGTGGCGGAGCTGGCGGGCCACTGCTGCGCCCGCGAGCCCTACCAGAGGCCCGACATGGGTCATGCCGTCAACGTGCTCTCATCCCTCGTCGAGCTCTGGAAGCCGAGCGACGACCAGTGCCCCGAGGACATGTACGGGATCGACCTCGAGATGTCGCTGCCTCAGGCGCTCAAGAAGTGGCAGGCCTACGAGGGAAGGAGCAACATGGAGTCCTCGTCGTCCTCGCTGCTCCCAAGCCTAGATAACACGCAGACGAGCATCCCGACGAGGCCCTACGGGTTCGCCGAGACCTTCTCGTCGTCCGACGGAAGGTGAGATGAGATTGATGGTGATGGAATTGTTGGTTTGGTGGTGTTTTTGTAATGTTTGATCCATTTTCTGTTCTGACTTGTATTTGTGCAAAAAACTTGATTGACTTGTTGATTCTTTGTTTAGTTTTAATAGGAAGTAAGAGCATATTGGTAAATGTTGTTTGGACTTCTTCATTCTTCTTCGCTTGACAAGAATGCTTTGAAATTCTTCTCGGTCTTTCAATTGAATTGGAGTAATATATGAGCCTCTATTTTGGAACATGGAAGGGTGTGAGTTAACATATGAGTTAAACATAGGTCTGCTCAAAATTAACCGGTAAACTGACTAGAATCAAAACGAAAGATACTGAAACCGAAAGAAATTGATCTGATCTCGCTTCTTAAACTCAAGAATTGAAAGAAATAGATTTGATTTTGATTTGATTTATACAAAATTGTGGTTAACTGAATAAACTGGAGATTGTTTAATATACCATACGTGGTTTGATATCAACGATTTTCACAAATCAACGCCCGTGAAGAGTCCACTTGTAGCAGCCAACAAAATCGATTCGGTTTTGATTGAGAAGTCGGTCAATAAAACTGATCAATTAATTTATGAGTTTGATATCAATACCGGTCCGAATTCAGTTCATAAAATTAAAAATTACATTGATCGGTCCGATTTCTATTTTGGGGTTTTGATTTCGGTGAACCAACTTTGAGCAACCTTAGTCGAACATGTTAAATCTAAATTAATTCAAAGTAATGATACATTACTCAAGATACTTTATAAGAAATGACGGAATAATATGTTTACGTTAAAGTGATTTTATCTAAAAGTTAAATTTTGTAGGTGAAGAGACTTAAAATGACATTTTTTATACACTCTATTATAAAATCTAATTTAAGATAAGTACATTTGTGTTTGTCCACGTCCACACATTTTCAACGAATCGATCTTGTAGAACCGATTTCTAGCGAGGACCACATCCCGCTTTGACTAGTTTTATTGGAAGAACTTCATCAAACATATTGGAGTTGTTTCTCCTGTGAGAAATCCTCTGACAAACTCAAGCCTTAATCACCACAACAGATTTCAACCTCTCAATCCAACACATCCCTAAGGCTATCCTCAATTCCCCACTCATCGCTTCCGAGTTGATTTCAAACCGAGAAGAACAAATCAAACCGAAAGAGCAAGGGCTTTATATGTGTTCAAACCCTGTCAGTCCATTTAAAAGCCTATGCAACCTTCTTTTAATGTAAGATCAAGTGAAAGGTAGATCTTCTTGAATGAGCTTTTGTTGAAGAAATTGCTCTAAATTATTTTATGAAATTTATTCATCCTAATTCCTAACTAGAAAAAAAAATCCTTCAAAAAAGACAATGTGATGGGGATTGATTAGGTGAAAATGTGAGGATGTTTATTTTATTTAAATTTTACAAAAATATGTATGTGAAAGTGAACCATTAGTTTAAATAACTTTTACAAAAGTTTGAATTATTTATTTGAAACTTGAAAGTGAATTTATTGAGCATGTCGGGTTGAATATAGGTTTATTGAAGCCGACCTGTTTATGTCCCATCAAAAGACTTGACTCTGAGACAGCGAATCCCAGACAGCAAAATCCAGAGTGGCAGTGTTGTTTTTGTTGATTGAGGTTGTAATAAGGAAGGAACCTTATCTACTTTGGTCTGTTTCTTTTGTGGGTCTCTTTTTTCCTTTTATTTTGTAACCTTTAATCCTTAAAAAAAGAGCCTTTTCTTCAAAGCCTGTAATGGACTCAAAAAGATGGATTGCGGGCCCAATATTGGTAATAAGTTAATAACATCGATTGATTAATTTAATAAAAGAAAATGATACAAGACATTGATAAATGTCACGTAAATGATTTATGTTGCTAGATTAATGATCATATCATAAAACTATGTACCTTTTCTTATATCCTTATTGGGTGCTTAATTTTATTACAAGACGTGATTTAGAAGACGTGTACTGTAAATATCTTATAATAAATATATTAGAATTGGACTTTTAATTTAATTATAATTTACACACATAAATATGAATGATAACTAGAACTCTCGTAAGGTTAGGTTAATTCTATCTTCAAATTTTGTTTTATTTAATTCTAGAACAAGCGTAAGTATTAGCAATTTCGTCATTTTATAAAATACATACATTCTACACGAAAAAAACAAAGTTCATAAATATTTTTACAATTAACAAAATACACAATAATCTCTGGCAAAAATATCATAGCACAAGAGCACATTTTTTGCAAATTTCCCTTTCATTCAATTTTATTCTAGTTCTAGTTGGAACTTTATACATGAACAAAGTACACCTCTAAGGCTCTAACATAATATATGCAATACACATTTCCACTATTTGGAAACGTGATTAGGCTCCGCTAAGCAAGGATGCTACAAAGACGACACAAACAGTTCAACCTAACTAACAAAGACACATAACTCTAATGTGTTTCTCTAACTATATACAGTTTCTGACCATCATCTACCAGTTCTACATCAACAATTTTACCTCCATCTTCTGATAATATACAACCATAATTACCCGAAAGCTCGAGCTTCTCCGATGCGTTCTCGATCAGCTCTTCCATGGTTTGTGGCACCCACAGCACCATCCCGTGCTTCCTGTGCTGTTTATCGTCCCACGGGTGGAAAGGGAACACCGTGCATTTCTTGTGCCGCATTTTAGCTGAACGTATAGTGTATATAGTCATGTTACTATAACTCATAATTAATATTTAGGAAAATGGTAAAATGGTATCGTATACTATCAAACTTTTGAGTGATGTGTACCTTGTTAATGGCAAATTAGTGATGTGAACTTTGATTTTTTCTTTACAAAATGTGTATATTTATACAAAAATGACGAAATTGTCCTAAAATTAAGAGTTAACTTTTTAAAAAATAATTTTTAACTAAAATTTAAACTACAAATTTTGATTATAGAAGTTTTAGTTATAAAAAACAATTCTTAATTTGAAGGCAATTTCGTCATTTTTATACAAATAGTAAATATACACATTTTGCACAAAAAATCAAAGTTCACATCCCTTCTTTGCTATTATCAAAGTACACAAGATCCTCTTGCAAAAGTGTGATAGTATACAATATGTTTTTGCCATTTTCCCTTAATATTATATTGTATGGTAGAAATAAATATTCTATATACAAATGAATATTCTATATCCGTCTTTCTACTATATAGATATTGAGATTTTAATGTATAAAGTTGTACTCTATTTTATAAGGATATAACCAGCTCAAGTTAATATAGAGAAGCCTAAAACTACAATATGCGTCCTGATATTCATGTGTCCTAATATTCATATATATAACTTGCATACTGCCTATACGTGAGTGAAGTTCATCAAATCAAATCTCATTAAGATGCAATGGGTCATTCGAGTTTCTTCGTACCTGGTGTTTCTTGTAAGTTTTGAGGAAATTCTGCGAGTTCAGCAGATTTTGCATCTTCCAGCAGCTTGATCAAGTTCCTGTTTCCGGACATCCGGCTCTCATCTATAGGGGTATCTCCCCATCTGCAAATTCAGATGTCAAATAGTACGGGCGTCAGATCGACCAGTAACCACTACACTGAATCATACAAATACAGTAACTCAAATCACAAATGCGCAAATGCGCAAATAAAATTTTCTTCTTTTCATTTTAGATTTGTTGAAAAGTGTCTCGTGTTAAAAAAGAATGTAGATTTAGTGACCACTTAGTTGGGCCTTCCACCTGATAACTTATGTTTCTGGTTGGAGTAAGTTCATCATGGTATCGAAGTTCGGTTTGGTATCAGGCTGTGCCCAGTTTGTGCTACTTCTTAGTTCATATATCCTTGATATTTGGATATTATCTGATATTTCAGGGACAGTTTAAACGATTATTAATCTATGTTGGAAAACCGTGGAACACGCTTCCTATTGAACAACATTTCCAAATGGAAGCTCTAAGGCTGCCAATGGTTGGATCAAATTGGGTGGTTAATATGATACTTGCAAGTTGACTCAAACAAGAAATAAAAAAGATAACCAGCAAGCATGTCTAGACTCAGAACCAGTCTAGTGCAGAGAAACATAAAACTGAAAGAACCTATCAATTGCAAGTAGGCTTGAAATGCCAAAATCGGGAAATGAATGTTTCAATTTACCTGTCTTTTGAGAAAACACTAGCCCCGTGATCTAAGAGCACCTTTGCCATCCAATATTGTCCCGCGGAAACAGCTACGTGAAGTGGGGTCCGGTCATCGTAACTTTTGGAATCTGGATCGACACCGTTGGATAAAAGTCTTTTAAGAAAGTCTATGTCCCCCTTCGTGACAACTGTACACAGATAACTCCCGGCGTCATCTATCTGCATAGAGGCCCCTTCTTTAAGAAGTAACGAACATGTTTGATCGTGTCCATTCTTGATGGCTTCTAGTATGGGCGTGCTTCCAAATTTATCTGTTCAATAAAACAAAAAATGTACTATCGTGAGAATGTAAGAGGTCAACAGTATTCAGACACAATTAATATGGAAAAGAGAATTGCAAAAAAAGTGTCCTATAATACAACACTTCTGCAAGAGGGTGTGTTGTTTGTTAATGGCAAAAAGGTGTTGTGTTGTTTACATTTTTTTGCAAAATGTATATATTTTATAAAAATGACTAAATTACCTCTGAAATTAAGAATTATTTTTTAAAAAAATAAATATTTTAAAAAGTTTTTCTGTTTTCATCTTTTAACTAAAATTTGTATGATCAAATTTTGTAATTTAATATTTTAGATAAATTATTGTTTGTTAAAACTGTTTTTTAAAATTATGTTATAAAAGTCTTAATAATTCTTAATTTCAGGGATAATTTCGTCATTTTTATAAAATATACACATTTTGCACAAAAATACAAACACATCACCCCTCTTGCAAAAGTGTCATATAATATGGCACATGTTTGCAATTTTCTCTATGGAAAATTATCAAATAAGAATAATACCTTTGGAGTTGATATTTACTCCTTCTTGAATGAGAAACTGTACAACATGCTCATATCCTCTAGATGCTGCAAGGTGCTATTCAGAAAGAGTAATGCATATTCAGACGAGCATATTTATATCCCTCTTTCTGATTGCACTAAATTACAAGTTCAATAAGAAGCAACAAATTACATAGAAAACTTTCTAGCATAACCTGTATCAGCAAGCATTATGATTTGGCATATGTCATTGGTTCTCCATTTTTCATAGCTAAATGATTGAAAATATTGTTTTCCTCGTATAACTCTGTTTAGATAAGATGGATATTTTGGCTGAATATATCTAGTATAACTTTATTTTAAAACCTATAATGTGTATGACCGCAATGCATCTTTCACTTTACTAAAAAACCATTAAAAATATGCTTGTGTTTTTAATAAAAACAAAATGTAAAAATGGCATGCAGTTTCCTAGAAAATAAGCAAGCCAAAGAAAATGAAATGCCATCCTAAGATGGTGAGTACTTCAAGACAAAGATCAATATTTTTACTATAAAAGAAACTACTTACTCCATTCCAAAATAAGTGTCTTACTCTTCTATTTGGATGTTCCAAAGTAAGTGTCCACTTTCCTTTCAATGAAGTGAATTATGCATGAATAGCCGATAATATCTTCGTATGAGTTAGTTAGTTAAAGCCGATAATATCTGGTGAAAACTCTCTCTTGGGGTGCAAAATAGGAACTAATATTGATTTTAGATTGAACTTTTAAACGGCTGAGACTAAATCCTGCGTGTTTGCATCATATGAAATACTGAGTTTACACAATTGAGATCCACACATTTGTGTTTACATTATTGCGTGTTTACATCACTTATAATGACATTTTACTTCCCTTATACCGATTGTTTACATCAGTATTTAGATTTCATTCTAAAAAGGGTTTTCACCTGAACCCTCCCCGGTTAGTTATTATCGCATAATTATCTTAGCAAGTGAGAGTACATGGTAATATGGTGAGAAAATGGAACATTAACTCCGTGCACCCTTAACTTTGTTGTCGAAAATCAAATATGACATATATTGTGGATTTAGGAAGTATAAGAAAAATGCATACCAAGGGAGACCTTCCATCATAATCTGTCTTGCTGGGATCGGCTCCAACTCGAACAAGGCTTTTTAGCAGATAAAGCTCTCCGTGATAAGCTGCATTGTTCACTCTCAAAGCAAGTTCGACTTCTTGCTTTCCAATAAGCAATGTGATTTCTGACTCTAGCTGTCTTAAACGAAGATCGGCTTTCTTTTCCTATCATGACACACAATTATATTAGTCTGGTGGAATATAGTACAGTTTGTGAAAACACATCTAAAACCTAACAGTTTAAGAATTCTGAACACATGGAGCAAGTATTTTCTCATGCACACATCATCATGACTACTGCAATGGACAGAAAGTAGATGAGAAAGAAACACATATCTCAAGGTGCAAAAATACCTTTAAAAGATTGTTAAAGATCTTTCGACAATCGTGAAAATATATCTGTAGGATACTTGTAAATGACAGTTTATCAAGTCGCAGAAGCCTACATAGTTCACAAACACGAACTGTGCATGGCTGAGGTATGTTGCAAAGAATTGCAATTTCTCCAAATGAGCTATTAGGATGTAGAAGTGATACGAGCACTTGTGAGCCATCTCCCTCTATGCCTACCTCTTCCTGCACAAACAAGGTTAAATTTGAGTCCGTTTATTGTGAACACCGACTCTAGATCTAAACGAGCAGAGACTGGGATACTACAGCAACCAGAGACTCAGGTAAAAAACAATTCAATCTATTGAATAAATCTAAGGAAATGGTTGGTAGTATTCTCGGCCTGAGATAGCAATTTCAGGTGGCATTGTATAAATATTTAAGACATGATATATGGAAGATAAAGTCTATCATGACCCAGAGATTAAACATTTGTTATAAGCAATTGTAACTGCATATATGGGGACCCAGATATTATGGACATGATATATTAATTTCCTTAATCAGAATACCATCAAGAAGGCTTATTTTCAGCGTATACAGAGCTTGGATTCAGAAGTTAGAATAAACTAGTATTATGTATTATAACTTTACAACAGTCCGTGAGATTTTGACTTTATATTTTCTATGTTGCACCGAAAAGTGTAGATGATGAAAAAATAAATAGCAGCAAAATTTTCAGATACCAGAACATGTGTGATCTTCAAGGTACATATTCTATATCTTTAATTGGCAATTAGAAATCCCAGATGGCATGTTACTAAGGCTGAAATTTGTTATCACTCCCCAGATGATAAGGAAATTTTTTCAAGAGTGAAATAGATATGGAAAAATACAGTATGTCAAGTCAAGAAATTAACCATACCAACACACCAAGACAGACAAAGTAAAGTTGATCCATCACATTTCCTTGTTCTATTACAACTTGTCCTGGGAGAAAAAACTCCTCGTGTAGTTTACTAACCTGCAAAAACAACAACAAAGACTAATGTCACCTATACACATGAAGCCAAAGATATCTATGCACCAAGGGGCAATATATTTAACATGTTCTGTGGTACTAAGCACCATTAATGTAAATGTAAGAAATAGGCCACGTTACGTTCCGAGAAATTGTGATCATGTTGGAGCACCTTCAACGCTATTTCAGTGTCCTTGCTTTACTCGAGAAATATGAAAAATGATTTTATTGCCTCGAGATGTGCTGATAGTACAAAGACACTACTCCCTGCCATATCCTTAATTTTCTAGGGGCATTTATCGTAGTGTCAAATTCATGCTCCTAGTGAAATATTTTGCCAAGTTAGGTTGGATATTTCAATAAGAGGTATGACAAACTCTGATTGACATGTCGTATTAGTTAGGAAGCATGTCATCAACAAAGCTTAAAGGTCGCAAAGTTCCATGAATCGATTCCATTAACATAAGACTGATATATGAATATCATCAACAATTATATGGAACTTACCAACTGATTGATGAATTCAGGTGAACATCCCTTAAAAAGAGGAACCTTAGTGATAAACGGCAAATACAAATTTTGTGAAATCTGCAAACAAGAATCAACATATATCAAGAAGCCCGAAACTAAATAAGTCTGTACAGAACAAATCTGTTAACTAACAAAAAGCACAAGAGCAGGAACCAATGGATGTATTCAAAATGATAAGACTTAAAAAATGGAATTCAGAACAATTAGTTTGTTTGTGAGATTGGAATCCCAAACAGGTTAGATGATCACCATTTTTTAGTATAGATTTAATATAAAGGTATCATCTCCAAATTGGAACTTTTCATAATTGTAAAGACTATATTGAAAAGAAAATAATGAAACTTAAAAACAAATCTAAGGCCATTTTATAAGTTACCTTAGCACGAATAGAGATTGGGATATCCTGAAGAACAACAGTTTCAGTGTAATCACTCTCATATTGTAACCGCAAGTGACCTTTGATCTGACGGCGGAGGTCCCTCCCAAGTCTATTTCTGTTCATATACGTGATGACATCTGCCATTTTATCTCTGAACCTCTCTGTTTTCGACCCTTTTACGATTAGTGCTGCCATGTTACCAGTCAGATAAGAGGTGAGCATCATGTCAAAAGACATGTAGATCATAACAAACGTCATTTCCCTCATATTGACAGCATGTATGTCTCCATAACCTGCATCACACATGCACATAGGACATCACTAAAGTCTTTCAATGAAAATAAACTATTTTCACGAGAATGATTGTCTCATGAATGAGGAAAAAAATATAGAATTATTTCAGACTAAGAGTGTGCATTTCATGACATAACAATGTGAGATAAAATCACAAAGTAGTAGCTTCTTGTCTACTGCATGTTAAACTGATAAACTTACCTACAGAAGTCATGGTGACAATAGCGAAATATAATGAGGTTATATATCGCTTCCCGAGATCAATCTCTCTGAAGCGTGAATAGCTGAAGTCACCCATCTTCAAACTTCCAATCCAAGTATACCCCTCTTCAGTTTCAGGCAGAGTTGTAGCCAAGTAGTAGAAGATACATGCCGCTGTGTGAGTGCAATAAACTTGCATAACAATAAGTCTCACGATCCTTGTAAACATATAACTGATTCGTATATCTTTCTCCATCTTGTGAAAGAATTCATTAACGAAGCGAAATCGACTAAGCCTTATCCATAAAAGATATCGCACTTCTTCCTTCCTTCCACACACCTGATTAAACAGTGTTTTCAACTCTATTAAAGAAACAGAAAAAAAGAAGACAGATTACATACCAGTATGTGTGTGTGTGTGTGCATTTTTGTTTATCATACAGTAAGTACAGGAAAGCAATTCTTAATTGTGAGTACCAAAAGAGCAGCAACTAATGCAGTAGTAAGGGCTGTAGTAGTGGCTCGATGTCATTAGGCTTATAAAAATGGTATGGTGGTATGTGTTAACAAACTGCTCCACCTAAGTTACTGGACTTGAGAACGGAACAAAAGACAGTAGCAATTGCTTCACTTGCAAAAATATCTATACATGGTGCATTGTATTACGGGATTACCACCTCTCTCTATATATACATATGCATATATGTTGAATAAAATAAGAATGAGATCTTACAAAACAAAATGAGTATTAATTTAGCACATGGATTAGGGTGGTCCTGTGGCTAAAAACGGCCCTGAATGTGTCAAACTATATATATATATGTTGAAAACGTTTTGGTATGTGAGACTATCACTTTCAATATGTGCAAAGATACATTTTGAGTCTGAGTAATGTATATTTTGAATACAGTTAAGTACATTTTTTTGTGTGGCTTAAGTAAACTCAAAATATAATTACTGTAGACACACAATATGCGTTGCCTAGATTAAATAATTTTTGTTGCGTGCATATTTTAAACATCCATTGTATCAGAACTGGATCGTATGTATGTACAAGGGTCAGGTAAGCAAAAGCAGACCCACTTATACAAAAATATGTCACACGTGATGCCTTATCCTTAATGGAAGCTAGCCATTACTCAAAAAAAAACAGGAACCTTGTGATATATGAAATTTAGGCAGCATTTGGAAACCTTTAGTGTGAGAAGGGAATCAACTCCTCTTTTGTGTGTAAATGAGAGAAGATGCAGTTTGTTTTTTGTCTCTATGCCCATTCTCTCAAATCGCCATACTTTCATTCCACACTATGCCTATAAAAGTGTCAGGAAATGAGAACGGAAATCAAAATGAAGCTAAACTACACACGAACTAAACTGATTCTCGTTTTAAATTTCCAAAACTAAAGTTGCACTGATAAAATTGGAGCTTATTCTAGAGGAAGCCCATTCTACACTACATCTACAAGTATGAGTGTAAGCGGGTCAAACCATTAATGAGCCACTCAAGCTAAAGCCCAGCATTACAAGGTTCAACAGCCGTCTCGTTTATTATCTACTTAATCGCCCATATTATGTTTGATATAATAATACACATCATAATTCAACGAACTCAGCCGAGTCAAGTCTAATTCAATTCTAACTCTTGATTCTCGAGCTGCACTCGAACCTAAACTTGAGAATTTTGGGCTCGATTAGGTTCGATTACACCCCTATATGCAGACATGTAAACAAAATCAAATCCACTTGCACACACATACACAGACACATTCAGCAACATTTAACATAACAAAAAGAAACTATCTAATCCTATACCTTATAGATATAGTCCCAAGGCAAGCAGCTGAGAACATCAAAGACAAAAGTCGATCTCAGGTACCTGAAAACAGAAATCAGTTGAGTATTGATGGAGCAATGAAGGCGGATCTGGATTGAATGATGAGAGAAAGACCTAAGAGCGATGGGGGCGTGCTTGTAGACCATGCGGTAGGTCTGGGAGTCTCTGAAGGGGACGAAGAAGCGAAGAAGAATGTCGAGGAGGAAGGCGGTCTGGCCGGTGTGGTCGAGGATCATGAAATTGTCAGGCAAGCCTCTGTAGAAGCCGAACTCCATGGGAGTGAAGAAGGACGAGTACACTGCCCATATCAGTATGAACTTCATCCATGCTTGGTACCACCTGCAATTCCACCATTTCACTTTCTTCCTCCTTTTTCTTTTCAACCGCTTCGCCAAAATGTCACATTTTCTAAAGTTTAACATTTTTGTATTTTTAACATTAAATGGTATCTAAATTCAATTAATTCTAAATATAGTTATTCAAGGTTATTCTAATGACTTATATCATTTATTTTTTAAAATTGGGAGTCACTTAATTCTTTTAATAATTACATTTTTTCTTCCACACCCCTGAAAATAGTCTCTTGTGAATTTGTGAAGGTCATAAAACAAAAAGAGAATCGTGAATAATTGTTAGGTTTTAGTTTGTAAAAGTCATAACTGTCGGTCATACCGACAGAAGCAAGCTTGAACCGAACCGATTATAATATTTAAGTTGAAAAATTTATGTATTGATTGGGTTTAATATTAACGTTTAGTATTCGTTACTATTTTATATCAAATTTTAAGTTCTTGGCTCATAAGCTGGGCATAAAGTCGTCTATTTCGGATTATAAATCGAGCCCAAATTGAAGGTACGAAATTGACTAGCTATAAACAGTTTGAAGTGAAGAATCAAATCATCCTCTCACAAATGATTATGGTTCTTAAAGTTCAATAATCATTCTACTCAGTTTAGTTCGGTCCAGTTTCAAAACCATGACCATCCCTATCCCCATTTATCTAAAAAGACCCATCAGACTTAATGTTATAAAGGAATTTGTATTCGGTTGTTTACTATTCTACGAGTCTTTTAGGGAAAATCTCATTTTAGTACGTACAATTAAATTGACACACTTTCCACTTAACTACAATTAATTTTAAAGTTTATCAAACACCCGTGAATTTTCATGTTATCCTCACTTTTTTTCAATTTCATTATATATATATATTTTTCTTTTTATTCATTACAAAATGAGTAAAATGCCTATTTTGGCTTTCAAATTTTCACTCATGTCATATTTTTCGTTTCACCTATCAATAGAAACGATTGATTTTCGTACTTAGAGACTTCAGGGAAAATTAAGGTCAGAGTTGATGTTGTAAACTTGCTTCTGCGGGGAAATTGTTATTTCCATAAATAGTTTCGAGCTCATTTTGACTTACCAAACGGTAATCAAATTTTGTGAAATTTTAGAAAGTTATAGAAGTCAACTGCATTTCATATAAAGTATTATAGTGTGTGAAAATCAATCATTTATATCGGTACGTGGAATGAAACAAAATGACATGGGTTAGAAAGCCAAAGAGAGACATTTTAGTCATTTTATAATTAAAAATATTTTTAAAAATTGAGATCACAATAAATTTCACCCGTGTTTAAGAGAAATTTTGAAATTAGTTGTGGTTAGATGAGAAACATGTCAACTTAGTTGTACGAAAGTCATATTTTCTCTTTCTTAAAATTATGATAATTACTATTTACACATTACCCTGGGCAACTTCAAAATATAGCAAGTCACTACAATCAATTTTGAAATGTATTATATTTTTTTTAAGTATCACATTATATTAAAATAAACAAATTTTGTATGGAAAAACATTATTAAGTTTACAAGATTAACATATTTGTACTTGAATTTCAAAATTTTAAAATAAAATATTAGGTGATGATGTTATGTTTGTGCTATAGTCTTCTTCACCAAACTCATTTGTAGGTGATGGAAATAATGAGAGAAATATTATTGGTTGTGTTGTATGATATACAAGAGAGACCTCTATTTATAAAGAGGATAGAGAAACCCTAATGCATGTGAGAAAATGAAACCTTAATATAGATGGGTTAACCCTAATGGGTCTTAAACCTAATATGAATATAATTTAACAGCCCCTCTCAAACTCAATGCGGTGTAGCAAGAATTTAGTTTGAAGCTAGATAATATGTGTGGTTGATCGTCGTGCGCGGATGCAGGATGCTGGATGCTCGGGTGGCTGATGCCGGATGCGCCGATGGTTGATGCCCGTTGCGCAGAAGCGATTGAATTGCCTTGCACGATGATGACGAGGATGGTGATGGCATTGTGGGTTGATGATGGTGGCTTCGAGATTGATTCGATGAGTGTAGGTTGATATGCTTGAGAGATTTAGCGGAAGCAGTAGGTTAGAGATTGAGAGAATGATTGAATTGTCTCGCCCACCCGTCAGAATCACAAATCATCGACGAGTGGGCAAAGCGAAAAATTCGTAGAGATTTAACCAATGATCAGTTATGCCTTTGATTGTTATATAAGCTGGTGAATAGATTCGCATATTTCAGATGTGGGACTCTAACACCCCCACTCACGTGCAAGCCGGTTCGAAATGCGCACGTGGAAGCAGACGAGCAGGGGGCAGATATAGAGTGGGCGCATGATCCATGAGCTTTTAGGCCCGATGACATATGGAGAGCACGTCCAATATAGAACCAAGTTTTGATACTATAATAGAAATAACGAGAGAAATATTATTGATTGTGTTGTATAATGTACAAAATAGACCTCTATTTATAGAAGGGATAGATAAACTCTAATACATGTGAGAAAAAAAATCATAATATAGATGAACTAACTCTAATAAGTCTTAAACTTAATATAAATATAATTTAACAGCATGTATGGAAATGTTCGATTGAAACTGTCGACTTTGCTTTTCTTCGGCATATGTTCCTATAAGATTCACTTGTTAAAAGTGAACGACTTTCTAGATACGATTTTGTGCTGCGAATGTAAGTTTATTTTCAAATATGGGTTTTGAGTCAATCGGAGAAGTGTATTGTTGTTCCATTTTTGGGAAGCTCCCATCATAATGGTCAATTAAAAAGGAGGATTGAGGTGCTTAATTTCCTACATTTTTCTTACCAATTTAATTTTTTTATTACATTTCTTTAGATTGGTTTTTCTTCTTTTATCATTTGATGTTTATTTGGTTGTGTTTGAGGGTTTTAGGGGCAAAAGAGGGAAAAATTTATACAAAATTTTTATAAACGTGTAGCTGATTTTCAAGCGGGGATGATATTTTCATACGAGAACTTATTTCGGCCCATAATATATCAAAACAAAGGAATTTGAGAGAACTATAAATTTGAAAAACTGCTTGAAGACACTTACTATGTCCTATAAGACATGGGGATGTGTTCTCACATTGGTAATTTATTAGGGGAGGGGGGACACATGCTTGTGTTCTCCATGACACAACCTGTGTCCCCCGCCAATATCTATATTTTTATGTATTGTAATTTTTCTTACCCTTTTTGGTGTGCGAGAAAGAGTTTGATCTTCTAGAGAGGTAGATAGAAAAGCTATCAATCTTATAGGGAGAACAAATATATGAACATGAAGATTAGTAAAGATTTATTCGTTTGGTGATGTATTTTCTTCCCAATTTTCTTTTCTATGGTTGATTTGTCTTTGTTATTTCAATATCCATCTTATTTGGTTGTCATGAGTAGCTAGATTTGTGATTTAAGGTATGAGTAATTATTGTAGTGATTCGAGCAAGATTATTAATTGATAGTTGACATAGGACTCCAAAATAGGTGATTGTACTTACTTGAATTTAATGTTTAACCCCTTTAATGTCTCATGTAATTGATTTAATCCTTTTATTGAGGTTGAGAAACAAGACATTTGGTTAGAAATAGGGTAATTATATGTTTGAATCTCTATTATAGTTAGGAATATAGGAATGGACACGAGAGTAACAGTGATGAGTTACATAAACCAAAAGTTTGAGAATATCTAAGATCTTAATGTTTTCCAATTTGCTAAACTTGGGCTGCGGATATTAGGTTTGGCATATTTGCACTTTTATCTTCAATTTCCTATTTGACTTAACTTGACCCGCTAGTTAGATATTTACTGACCTCTGTGTTACTTGCAATTAGTACACTATCGATGAGTTATAGTGCAATTATATTATTGTCACTTTTCCTTTGACAACGATGAGGTTTAGCTTCCGGCAAAATTTACATGTCAGAACTATACAAATCTGACATGGATGCACCAAGATTGAGCTTTAACTCAACAAAGAAAAAGTTGTATACCTTCACGCAAAATTTTCAAGATTGGAGGTATGTTGATGACTGATGTAGTTACGAAACTCCATTAATAAAAAATTTAGAAGATGGCAACGACGTAATGTCATCGCCATCTAAATTTTTATTCATTTGTTTTATAATACATTAGTAATTTGAATCTTCACATATTTTTAATATCATTATGAACTGTGATACATCTTGAAGTTGATTGTGATGACACAATACATGTGCCAAGTTAACAATGGTGCCATATAAATACCTATAGCTGGAAATAAGTGTCCCACTTGTCATGCAAATAACTTATACTCAAGAAAATTGTTTGGGACCGGATCTATAATGTTTAAAAAATATAAAGTATGATTGGGATTTTAACATGATGTCTCAGTTTGATTTGTTAAGAATTATGTTCGAGCTTATTGTAATTAAACTTGCAATTTAATTTAAGCTAAAGATTTGACTTATTTAATAAACAAATTGAATTCGAGTCCAACATTTGAAGACTCAAGACTTGACTCATTTAATAAGCAAACTGAATTCGAGTCCAGCATTTGAAAACTCGTGAATGACTAATTTAGTATTTTAAGTAATTATACCTTTGAACACATATTTATTGTGAAAAATAATTGTTCACTTGAAGTCGAATTCAAATTTAGTAGTTTACTTTTGAGTTGAACTCAAGTTTACCAATATAAGCTAATATGAGTTTGAATCGAGTTTTAACAAATTGAAGCTTAAATGACTTATATAACTTCTAGTTCAACAATTATTTATTTTTATTAGAGATTGTATAAGATTACAATTTTAGTAGAGAAACCAAAAGGTTATAGACCACCCAAAAATTAGTACAACTAACTAGTTATTAATTCAAATTGTGGTCGGATCAAAATGGGTGGCTCGAAGACTAATATATAACTAGAATTAATTTCTCCCTTCAATTTAGGTATTTAATTATTTACACAATCAAAAGATAAAATTAGCAATTATGGAATGGAAAATAATAAGTAAATTAGATTAAAATAGTAC
The DNA here is from genome assembly GCA_036897365.1 of Geranium brycei. Taxonomy (NCBI): domain Eukaryota; kingdom Viridiplantae; phylum Streptophyta; class Magnoliopsida; order Geraniales; family Geraniaceae; genus Geranium; species Geranium brycei. Next base: position 9,113 of record JAYMTP010000812.1, on the reverse strand, counting down.
CCGCATTTTGGATCGACGAACAAGCTTCTAATGCGATTAATGAAGCCTGCTGTAATAATTCTTTGACTCGCAGCGTCAAATAGTATGAACTCGTGCTCTATCCGCGTGTATCGACTCGTTGTCGACGAATCATTTTCGTCTGTTATTTCCGGTACCTCGTACTCTTCCTCGACCACCTTTTCAGATCTCCCCGACATCTCGTTACGTACTATTATCAATAACTTATTACGATAAATGTCACGATACAATGCATTGATAACATTTTTATTTTATTTTCCCATCATCAATCTCTTTACGCTCGTGAAATTATTGATGATGACACATTCTTCGTGTAATGACACATGATTTTGGTCTCCATGCTCGAAATTTTTGGCTACGAGAGGTTTCGGATTTACACTTAGCGATGAGAAGAGGAAAGGATGAAATTGGAAGGAATAGCCGTATGAACAAATGCATGCTTTCTTTTCCGGGAAAGTGGTTTATGGAAATGGCAAGAAAATGATAGACAAAAGGGGAAGGGAAGAAGATTTGTCTAAATTTACGCGAGTGATAATCTATGAGTCCGTATTTTGAGGTCGCACGAGTAATTATAGATTTCAGTCATGATTTGGTAGAAATTATTGGTTTTAAATAGAAATTGAAATCGATTTAATCAAATTCAATAATCGACCTTAGATATATATTGTGTACGTGTTTAAATTTATATATTGTCTATAAATAAAATTGAATTTATAAGGGTGTTTATAATGCTAGAAATGTGATTCAAGTTTTCACAATTATAGGGTCTTCTTCAATGTATCATAAACCAACTATTGTTTTAATGTTTTAGTGATTTACAATACTCCACCTTTATGAGTTAAATCTAAATATGCCGATTCAAAGTGAATCAAGATAACTCTATCATGAACATTTAATCCATATACACCATAAACATGATTACTATACAATGAAAATTGTAATTGTAATGCAAAAATAGCAACAAACAATCATTAATTACAATCTAATACGCAACAGTAAAGGAGACCTAACATAATTTCATTTTTTTTTTATTGATCAGCCTATATAGGGGCTGCCCCTCCTAAATATTCTAGACTAATGCTAATTGATTCTACACTACTAACTGATTCAGCGCTTATGTTGTAAAATAAGATTTGATTTCTTGCATTGTTTACAAGGATATCAACACTTTCCTTCAAGTTGAAGCACGAACAATAGCAATACTCAATTTGCGAAGAAGATCGTGAAAACGATCCCATCCGAGTCTTTTGGTGAAGATGTCACGTAAGAGTGGTAATACTGAATCCATTTATGGTGTATGGAGATCATGTGGGAGATGGTAGAGTCGGACAATCTCTTGACTGGTGGTGACATTGCGCAATACTCATACCCAGTAGGTTTTGGTGTAAGAAAATAGACTAACAAGATAGCTTCAACTTCAAGTAGTTTATGTTAATAATTTATGCTTATAATGTGAATTAAAAAAAATTGTATCCACGTAGCACGGTGCCACCCACTAATATATTGAACATGACGACAAAATGTACTAAAACTAAAAATCAGAATAATTATATCTTATTTTCGATAAAATAATGGAAAAAAATCTTATGACTTACTTAGAGCAACTCCAAAAACTCAATCACCATTCCCACTTTTTGAGACTCTTCTAAAATGAGTTTCCATATTTGGGAACTCACTCTAGCAGGTCCTCGGTTTTTATTCAGCTCATTTTTCATTTATTTTAATATTAAAACATTAAAAAATTGTATTCATGAGATTTTAGAGATTTAAGTCGGGACCAAAGACAAAGTATTCATCTTTACCAATTATTGATGATAAGTTTGAGGTTTTAGAGACTTTGCGTTGATCTTATAATCACATTGTCCTTTTTGGGCATAAATCGAAGTCATTACATAGGTAGAATTAATAAAACGACAGGTCGTTAACTGAAAAATCAGGTTAAAATTAAAAAAACGACAAGTCGTCAACATAGCTTACACTGTATATTCAAAACCCCTCTTCTCGGATCACCGCATTCTAAAACCCAGTTCGAAGTCCCTGTTTGTGTTTGGCACCCGAGAAAATAGAAAGGAAAATGGAGGATAGAGCCAAGTGCTTGGCGTTGGTGGGAGCTGGGGCTCTGATCGGCTCTATTTCTACGGCATGTGTCCTGAAGCTACTTCCACGGTGAGTAACCACACCACGCTACTAATATTTCAATCTCTTGGGTTTGTTATTGATTGTTTCAATCGCAATACCTCTTACATTCTGTTTGGTTTCTAAGAATATGCAGAGAAAATCCTGTTGCAACGAAATTTCATTTGCTTGTTGTTTCCGTGTAGTTGCTGAGAAACACTGGAGATGTGAATTGAAGTAGAGTTTCAGTTGGATTGATTTCTCTTGCTTTGTTTTATTTTTCAAATTTCAGCGCATTGAATCTATAATTTGTGTTTTATTCTCTGTTTACTGATTGAATTTAAATGCCCAAATCAAGTTTTGGGTATAGAAAAAGGCAAATGTAGTTTTTGTATGTTTGGTTTAGTATTTGGGAACCTAAGTGAAGCAAAATGGGTTTGTCTATTTACAAGCCTCTGTAATTAAAACCAATTCTCTTTTGTAACACTGAATTTCTAAGGCAATCAAATTTAAGTAAAAATGAAGTTACAGACATTGGGTTTCAGTTTTTTGGACCACCTTTTTGTTATTTGGGAAAATACGTGAGAGTCCAAGGAGGTTGTATTTTAACGGCATTGAATTTTGATCTGCAGAATGGGTGGGCACCAGCACGGTATAAAACCTATCGAAGTGGACAACAGTGAGTGCCTTCCTGACACACTCGTTGAACTTGTTTCATCAACAGAAAATTGTTGACAAGAATTGTTTGTCATGTTGCTTGTAATTGTCTTTGACAGGTGAAGGAGTTTTGCCGGAGACGGCCACAAAAGGTTTCATGGTTACTGCTGATGGGGGTTGTCCACACCTTCTAAGGGATGAAATAGTTTCTGAACAACTGACGAGGTACTGTGAACTGATATCTCTTATTAAGTCTGGTTATAATCTTTTCTCAAAAAATATATGAGAATATTCTTTGAATTTATCGCATTTTGTTTCTCACCCCATTGGCTGTTTTGTTGGTTAAGTCTTGCACCTTTCTTTTTTATCGGTCATAAATCGTAATATACTGAACCCAAAATATCATTGATATGGTGATTGGATAAAAGTTGTGGTTTTTCATTCCTAACTTTGATAACATTGAAAATGTTGCCAAGCCTTGCACCAAATGTATGTACATGTAAATACTACACAATTCAATATTTAAAGAGTGTTGGTACAACTTTGCCATTTTAGTGTATGTTAATATTCTATTTTTTGGCATCTTTAGGAACATTCAGTTCTTTGGTCTCGAGTCTCAAGAAAAAGTTACTGCATCCTATGTTGTTGTCATCGGTCTTGGTGGGGTTGGAAGCCACGCTGCATCTATGCTCTTGAGATCAGGAGTGGGCAGGCTTCTCCTTGTGGACTTTGACCAGGTACTTCTTTAGGTGTTCTGATGTTGTTTCTACTTTTTAGCTTGCTGCTGTATTTGGTCTCATCTTTTCAATTTTTTTATCGTCACAATATGTAAGTTTACATATGCCATTATGTACTGTTGGGATACTAGCCTCTTTGTTTCTGGTAGACAATATTGTTGAGTTGGACAAGGTTGCTGCTTTCCCATTGTTTAGCTTCTCTTGACATTCTACACTTGGCTCTAGCAATTGTGCGATCGTGTCACTTTATACTCAGAACTGAAAACAATACTGCTTATAGAGTCTCTGCCTAATGTTTCCGTCTACTTCAAATATTACTGCATTAGAACACATACAACTCTCTGCTTAGATGCATGTACTCACTTGTTGCTTGCATGAAAAGGTATCACTTTCATCACTGAATCGACATGCTGTGGCAACAAGAGCAGATGTTGGCATTTCAAAAGCCCAGTGCCTAAAGAAGCATTTCTCATCCATCTTCCCAGAGTGCCAGATAGATGCAAAAGTGATACTATATGACGCGTCATCCGAGGAAGAAATTCTTAGCGGTGAACCTGATTTTGTTTTGGACTGCATTGATAACATCGATACAAAGGTATTCCCTCCGTGCTTATAAATTTAGTCCAGTTCCTAACTATTTTATTCCTAACAGCAATAGTATCACAATTTTTTATGCATCGATGATCTGATTTGAGCTCTTAGTTTGAATCTAATCTATTATCCATATATCCGATTTGTGGCAACTGAGATAAAAGCTCTTTTACTTACTGATTTGATGGTATATACTTGACTAAGTAGAGTATTTAAGAACTGTGTTTGCTACTTCTTTATCCATGTATCGTAATGAACTTGTTTAATTAATTTTTATCTTTTCAAAAGTAACTGGTGGCAACTTTAAATGACGCTACACGAGAAAAAGTAAAGTAAGATATCTCTGCACATTCATATGGGTTGCGCGACTGCCAATGTTTTTTTGTGATAGAACACGTGCCAAAACATTTGCTTAGAACACATGCCCCATAATTGACATTCTTGGTTGTATCAGCATTATGAATTTTGCTTTTCATATTTAAATAGCCACTGTGCTAGGTCTCACACTTTTTAGCCTTCAGTTTTTACTGAACACTTTCTTACCCAAAGCCGGGGAAAAGAGAGAAAAAATAGAGTAGATGTTTTGGACGTTGAATTTTCACTGAAATTGATTTCGCAAGAAACCAAACATATCATGCTCCATTCACCTCCAACCATAGTGGTTGCCTATATGAGTATTTCATTTTAAATGCTTGATTTTTTCATATGTAATAGGTGGCACTTCTTGCTGCATGTGTGCGTAGGGGTTTGAAGGTTCTTTCTGCTACTGGAGCTGGCGCTAGAGCTGATCCAACAAGAATTCGCATTGCTGATATAAGAGAGTCAACAAATGACCCATTATCCCGATCAGTAATGATTTTGGCTTGTTTCTATTGACTATTTTAGTATTACAAATATGTTAAGTCTCTGATATTGCACACTTCAGAAGTACAATGCATAATATCCCAAGAATCACTTGCCTCTGAAAGATGACTTTTGCAGTTTATATGTGCTTCATAATTACATTGTATTTTGAGAATCACTGTTTTTAGGATGGTGGCTATCTTTATTTAAATGTATCATTATACACAACTATCTTCTGTTTGTTTACTCCTAAATGCTGACATAGAAATATTGCTCCCTATGACCTTCAGGTGAGACATCGTTTGCGGAAAGATCATGGCATCGAGGGCGGCATTCCTGTCGTGTTTTCTTTGGAGAAACCTAAGGTTAAGCTACTTCCTTTCAAGGGACCGAGTGGCGAAGAAGAAAATCCTTCAGATTATCAAGTGAGGATGCACACTTCTTAGTTTACTGTTCAGATCAGTATTTGTGATAGTGAAGTTCGTATCTATAACGTAAAATCAGAGAAAAGCTATCCATAGTCTATCTTATGTTGCTTCACGAGCTGTAAAGCTCGATGTTAGGTATTGGGCACTGTGCTATAGTATAAATCCTTGAGCTCAAGATCCTAACTTTTAAAATGATATCAGATAGTACCGGGGTTTAGAGTCCGCATAATACCTGTGATGGGCACAATACCTGCGATCTTTGGGCAGATCATGGCTTCCTATGTCGTGACACAACTTGCAGGATTTGAGGTTCAAACTGAGCCTGTAGTAAACTTTGATGTCGACCATTACCGAGTGCTTCATCAACGCCTTATTGAGCATGAAGAATCGCTGTATGGAACAGCTATAGATGTCCAGGTAAGAGTTTTTCTTTAATAATACCGTCATTTAAAAGAATTGTGAATCTGCACCCAATTATCTAGTACCGTCTACCATGTGCCTGAAGAATAATTAATATTAAGCCAAACCAATAATAGTCTCATTACCACGTGATTGGTTATTTTACTTTTTGATAGTTGTTACATCAGACTTTCATTAAAAAAATTGAATCTCCTTTCTTCCATCTGATAGTGATATATTGCTAGTGTTCTAGAACTAGGTAAAACTGAACCACCAGGAACGATAAGTGAAAACCGGTCCCGGAGCTGGTCAATTCAGTCAAACTCCATCAGCTTATTTATTTAATTATACTTTTGTTCTACTGTTGGCAAGTAGTCCTCGTCTCCTCCATGGGGAGTAGTCAAATGTGGACTTTTTTTAACTTGTTATCTATGTTTATCGTTATTTGAACTTGTTTCCAATGTTATTTTTCTTTGAACTATGGTTTATGCATTTCTCTTACGTTATCAAGTTGTTTGAAACTATCTTATACCATCAAAACAGTGATACTTTTGTCATTAATATATGCATATTTAATATGAAACGAGTTTTGCTGATTTCTTCCTGAGTTCTCAAAAATCCTTATTTGTTGTGTCGCCGAGTTTTGGCCAATACCGAGTTTTTTAACCTTATTTGCTACAATCTGTCATTGTTTCTGTAGGTGGATGTTGAAGAAGTGAGGTACATTGCAAAGGAGTTATGGCATGGGCGAAGCGCTAGAGAGGAGTCTGTGAAAGAAGTGGGACGTGGAATGTGGCGTTCAGTTAATGAGTTAATGCTTTTAAGGTGCCACTTATTCTTGAACTGCCTTTGACCACTTGACGCTTAATAAATTGATGAAATAGTTTAGAGTGAGCATATAGGGAAGAGTTTAGTATAATGGTTATGCCTTAATCATGTCTCTGTGTGTGCATAATGTCCCTGCCCTCTTCGGGTTCTAGGAAATTCCGCATTTCCATGAATAATTAATTATTAGTACAAACTATTACAACGCCCAAACGTGTAAGTTACTGTTTGGTTTGTCTTCATGAGTTCTTTTCTTGTCGTTCATCCCTGTATGTGTATGACCATTTTCTGCTTTAACCATTGTTCAAGGAGTCGTTTTCACCACCTTGATCTATGTTCTTGTTGCGGCTCTCCCTTGTATATTCAGTTTTATGTTGATAGCCTAAGAATTAATACTAAACTGACATATCTACCAGCCAGTGTTGTAAAAGTCGGTGTAGGCGGGGATTTTTAAAACACCGACACGATTTTATGTAATCAGATGGTTTAAATTGTCTAGGCAGGTTTAGGTCATTGTTTTTCTTAAGAAAATCAATTTAGAAAATAAAAATAAAATAATACCTAGAGCTAAAATAAATTATACTATATGGTACTGTTATTGGTATGTCTTTGAAGTATAAGAATGTAGCAAATGTTTACATTTTTATCTTAAATATTTACTTTTATATAATATAATTCATATTTTGATTGTAAATGCATACTAACATATTTAGGAAAATGAAAAAAATAGAAAATTACAAATCCCATTAATTTTCGGAGGCCCTATCCGCCCGTCTAGCAAATTGATGTTGCCTAATTCGAAGCACAAGCTCATTTTTCACGTCTTTGTTTTCAGGTGGGATTGTACGAAACCAGCATCAGTTTCGAACTTAGTTCTTTTGAAATTCGAAGAGGTATGTATCCTAAACAAGCAAGCGGTCTGCCTTTTGTCGTTCAAATTAGTATCTAAAGCATTCATGTTAAGTTTTGGTATCCAAAGTATATAATTATGTTCGATTTTGGACACTTGCCGCTGTGATGTTGACACATCTACTCGTGATAGGATAGATCAAAACCGAACAAAGTAGATACTTAAGGTACAAGACGTTGAATAAAAGAAATGTGAGGGTATAAATTCAAATAAAAAGGATAATTTGGACGCCATTCCTCAGCAGTCCAAAGACTTGACCAATAATCTTCTGTCAGCGATGCCATTGATTAAAATGTAGTTGTTCAGTGCTAAAAATATTAGCTCGGTTTTTGATCGTTGACTACATGAATGATGAATCGTGGTTTTATTTACTGCTGATGAAAAACCATGAATGAGGAATTGTGATGGAGTGTTTTTATTGGAATAAATTAAATAACTATACCGTCAGTATGTAAATTGGAATCAATGACTTCATGCTTACAATATAGAGATTTATCATTTCACTCACGACTTATAGTCTGTTACATGTTTGGTTTCTTTAAACGTTGTAGGCGGATGAACACGAATCAATGACACTCGACGAAATTAAGGAACGAGAACCTGAATATTTCCGAAGAGTGACAGCTGTCCTGAGACGAGCCCAACTAGAATTCAGTTAGCATCTTATATCCATGTCACCCATTGTTGTGCAATGTAATGCACATATTATTCCGTAATTTTGCGCACCCAACTTGCTTCTTTTTACCTTTTTAAGGGTTTCGAATCGTGACTAAATATGAGAAAAATGATGCATTTTAAGTAATACTCGAGCATGTCAAAGTAAAAAACGTGAAGTTTTCGGTGTATTAAACTGTCTTCCCCTTTGAAACCAAACCACATCTATAACTTTTTTGTCGTATACAATTCTTACAATGCATTTTAGTCCATTGGATTAAATTAAGACGAATATTAAATTAAAATGAATCATGTCGTCTTGAATTAAAACCAAAATGAAAACTAATCGGTTTGCATATATGTCTTATTTTCTTAAATCATCGATTTTTATTAATCGGGCCTGAAAATGTTGGATCAACAAAAATAAATCAAATTCTCATGAAATTCAATTACGAAACGAACCAAAAAGTCAAAACCAACGTGGGAGATATTCATGAAATTAAACCAAACCGAATTTTAACCGTTCGAAGTTGATTCATGTGCTCTTCTAACCAACCCGTGAACGGTGAACACCCGCCAAATACATGCTTGAAAGCGGGTCGGGTCAACCCGCATCTTTCATCAGTACCCACCCGCCATGGCCGTGTCTGCGTGGAGCCACCTGCCTTAACACACGCATCTTCATTTCCACCCACAAGAGCCAAATTCAACACAGCTCTGAGCGAGCGCGAGAGAGAGTGATCTATCGATTGATCGATCTCGCTAAAGAAATTCCCCAAAATCGCAGAGCTTCGCATCAATGGGGTTGGGGTTGATCGCTTCACGGGCCGCGAGACCGGCGTCGAGGCTCCTCGCATCTCAAAACCCTAGAACCACCACCCTCCTCCGCACCATCGCCTCCACGCCGGAGCTCCAGAAGCCGGAGGCATCGGCGGC